>CAKXYN010000473.1:0-113465 GCA_935064755.1 Tragelaphus eurycerus
TATATATAATAAAAAAAAAAAGTGAAAAAAAAAAAAAAGAAAACTGACCTTTTACAATCCTGTGGCCACTGCTGAGTTTTCCAAATTTGCTGGCATACTGAGTGCAGCACTTTCACAGCATCATCTTTCAGGATTTGGAATAGCTCAACTGGAATTCCATCACCTCCACTAGCTTTGTTTTTATGATGCTTTCTAAGGCCCACTTGACTTCACATTCCAGGATGTCTGGCTCTAGGTCAGTGATCACACCATCATGATTATCTGGGTCCTGAAGCTGTTTTTTGTACAGTTCTTCTGTGTATTCTTGCCACCTCTTCTTAATATCTTCTGCTTCTGTTAGGTCCATACCATTTCTGTCCTTTATCGAGCCCATCTTTGCATGAAATGTTCCTTTGGTGTCTCTGATTTTCTTGAAGAGATCCCTAGTCTTTCCCATTCTGTTGTTTTCCTCTATTTCTTTGCATTGATCGCTGAGGAAGGCTTTCTTATCTCTTCTTGGTATTCTTTGGAACTCTGCATTCAGATGTTTATATTTTCCTTTTCTCCTTTGCTTTTTGCTTCTCTTCTTTTCACAGCTATTTGGAAGGCCTCCCCAGACATCCATTTTGCTTTTTTACATTTCTTTTCCATGGGGATGGTCTTGATCCCTGTCTCCTGTACAATGTCACGAACCTCCATCCATAGTTCGTCAGGCACTGTATCTATCAGATCTAGGCCCTTAAATATATTTCTCACTTCCACTGTATAATCATAAGGGATTTGATTTAGGTCAGAACAGTGCATGCTGCTGTTGCTGCTAAGTCGCTTCAGTCGTGTCCGACTCTGTGCAACCCCATAGACAACAACCCACCAGGCTCTGCCATCCCTGGGATTCTGCAGGCAAGAACACTGGAGTGGGTTGCCACTTCCTTCTCCATTGCGTGAAAGTGAAAAGTGAAAGTGAAGTCGCTCAGTCGCGGCCCACTCTTAGCGACCCCATGGACTGCAGCCTACCAGGCTCCTCCATCCATGGGATTTTCTAGGCAAGAGTACTGGAGTGGCGTGCCATTGCCTTCTCTGATAACAGTGCATAGCTTGTGGTAAAGTAATATTACTTCATGAAACCTGCCGTTGCCTGCTTCAGTGTATGTTTTTTAGTGTGGAGGGGTGTTGTTCCGTCGCTAAGTCATGTCTGACTCTTTGCGACCCCGTGGACAGTAGCCCACCAGGCTTCTCTGTCCATGAAGTTTCCAGGCAAGAATATTGGAGTGAGTTGCTGATTCCTTCTCTATGGGATCTTCTTGGACCAGGGGTTGAGCCTGAGTCTCCTGCATTGGCAGGCAGATTTTTGACCCCTGAACCACCTGGGAAGCCCTTATGAGTGTGTACTGGGACCCCAATTATTTTTTTCTATCTGGGTTTCAGTTTAGTACCTAAGTTGTTGGTCAAGATATGAGATCCTAGATCATCTCACTATGTATTGCAAATTTTGGAAACTAAAGCCCAGAATGGTGAAGACACTTGTTCAGGGTCAGTAGGAAAAGAGGAGGAGCTCGAATGTGCATCTCAGTCTCTTGGTTAATGTTTCCCCTTCTTCTCACCAGCCTAGAGAGAACAGCGAAAGTAATAGCTAATATTCAGTGAGCAATTACTCTGTGCCAACCACTGTGTTAAATATATCATCTTATTTCATAGGGAAAAGAGGTTGGTTGGTATTGTGTTTTGAACAGTGACTAGATCAGATACAGAAATTGTGAGTTAACATTTAAAATTTTTATAGCAATTTGACAGTAACTTTAGGTCTGATGACTCTAGTAATAAAAGCATTGGCTTGCATTTTGTGTCTTTAATAAACAATTTTCTAGCAATTCAAAAATAAATAAATAAATAAACTGGTTGCTTCCTCTCAGGCCAAACTGAAGACATTTTGACATCTGATTTTTCAGTTTTCATTGCTTTACAAATATATGGACTAGTTTGGTTAATTAATTTGCAAATGATTTGGATTTGTAGAACAGAATGTATAGAACCCAGGTTTAATTGGAAAGCATGGATGATAAGAAATGCTAAGGGTTATCTCTGGTAATGAGTTATGTGGTTGATAATATATTTATCTGCTAAGGTTTTAGAAGAAAGCCATCAACAAATTTGTACGTGGCTAATCAGTAAGCAAATTAGGTTAAATTGTAAATCTCTTGAGGTCTGTTAATATTTTGCTGCTATTTAAATGATAATCTGTTTCCCTGTTTATATAAAGTTGAACAGCTTATGTTAGCTTGTTTGATGAGTTTGTAAAGTATTATACAGATAATTAGACTTCAATATTTATTCATGTTTTAACCATGTGGTAAAGGAGGCAGAAAGAGGTGCATGGTTAAGGGAAACAAATGTGAAAAAAGAGACTTCATATTTAAAGAAAAGGGACAAAATAAGAATTCTTTAGCTACTTACACCTTTTATAATAATGTGAATTTCAGATTTTAATCTGAAACATACCTTAGTCAAAGTCCTGTGGAGTTGTCTCATATCTTCTTTTTATTTTTTTTAATCTAAAGTCTGTTATTTGCTTATATGTTATTTTGCTGTGCTGGGCTTTCATTACTGTGGATGGGCTTTTCATTAGTGTGGATGGGCTTTTCTCTAGTTGTGGGGAATGAGGGCTGCTCTGTAGTTGCAGTGCACAGGATTCTCATTGGGGTGCCCTCTCTGCTTGTGGAGCACAGGCTCTAGGGAGACCAGGCCTCAGTAGTTGCAGCATGTGGGCTCAACAGTTGCAGCTCTCAGTAGCTGTGGCACAGGGGCTCAGTTGTTCTTTGGCATGTGCATTCATCCTGGACCAGGGATCAAACTGATGTCTGCTGTGTTTGCAGGTGGATTCCCTACCACTGAGCCACCACAGAAGCCCCACATAGCTCCACCGTTTCCCCATTTTCAGTGCCATACATTTTACCAGAATTTCTTTATTAAATAATTCATTTTACACTGTTTCTTATGGATGCTTAATGTGGCATTCCTGTAAACAAAGTGTTCTGTTTTTATTCTATGGAAAAACATGGTATAACTGAGAATAAATTTTATGGTTTAGAGCAGAGTAAGGATGTCTTCCAACATTGAAAATTCCCTACCATTGTAATATTTTTCAGTAGACTATGAGAAATCCTTGCCAAGACCTCAGACCATCAGTACTACAATGTCACTGGCACATGATCATATTTAATAAAGTAACCGAATAACTGACTCTTATTTAAGTAAGTGCAGACTAAACTAAGAGTAAACTAGTTGACTGAAGCACCTACTTTTTTCCCTTTAATGAAAATTTAAGCCCACAGAAACATTGAAATGTGAGCACTAATCCCACATGTTTTTCACTTAGACTCACTAATCTTTATTTATTTTATTTTTTTGTAGTTTCTTTCTGTACATGAACATTTTCCTTCTAACATTTTAAATTTTGTTATAGGCAGGTCTACTTACAAAGTTATAGACTTTAGCCCTAAATGTCTTTTCACCTTGCTTATAGTTTTCTTCACTAAGCAGAAGCTTAGAAGTTTCATTCGATTGCTTTTGTTTCCTTCTGTTTTTATTTACACTACTCTGAGAGGTGGGATATAGAGGAGAAGATCTTGCTGCGATTTCTGTCAGAGAGTGTTCTGCCTATGTTTTTCTCTACAAAATTTATAGTTTCTGGTCTTCCACTTAGATCATTAACCTCTTTTGTATTTATTTTTGTGTGTGTATACCTGTGGCAGATTAATTTTGATATATGGCAAAACCAACATAATTTTGTAAAGCTAAAGAAGTAGATTGCAAAAGTCAGTAAAAAAGTTACTCAGGGAATTTTAATTTTTGTTAAAATTGTGCCATAGAACTTCTTTTCTGCTTCATTTAGGCATTTATATGTGACATTGACATTTTATATCATAAGAAGCAATATTTCCTTTTTAGCACATATCAAGGGAAAGTAATGATAGATTTATGGCTGTGCCAAGATCATTATATGGATAAAAATACAGCAGAATCTCCAAGACATCCTTACTCAGCTCTTTACACAGCCTGAATCTTACATATTTGAAAGTGACTTTGATCTTAATTCCTGTCCAGAGCATCTCACACTGCAGCTACATTTTTGTTGTTTCTTATATGATGTTTCAAGATATGGAAATTTTGCAAAAGTTATTTGAAAAAATTGCCTTGTATTTCAACAGACAAAAGAACCATTTGTTTCCCTGTTCCATTTATTATATTTTTGTCCTTTAAAAAAATATTTTATTATTATTATTTGTTTTTACTTTAAATATTGTATTGGTTTGCCATACATCAACATACATCCGCGGATGGATCCCCGTTTCATTTAAAGTGCACTAAGTGCCATGTGCACTAAGGGATAAATAAGTAGGCAGATTATCTGAAGCTGGAAAGTATTATGGTTTGAAGTTATGGATGAAACACATTTTCTCCTGAAGCATTTTAGTATTAATTGTCTTATAATTATAACCAGCTTTGATTAAAATTTCTACATAATATTAAATAACATTTATGTATGTGTATTATGTGTGGGTACATTTTCTGTAAAATAATATATAAATATATTTATCTGTTAGCATAAATTATAATGATCAATAAATGTTAGATGTTCACAGACAAAAAAAAATTAAATTAAATTAAATTTTAAAAAGAAAGAAAGAAAGCATTTCATTCTTTTAATGTGGTTGACCTGTTTTCCCAGAACTGCTTGTTCAAGAGGTTGTCTTTTGTCCGCTGCATATTTATGGCCCCTCTGTCAAAGACAAGGTGGCCGTGGGTGTGTGGCTTCATCTCTGGACTTCCTATTTTGTTCTGTTGATCTGTATTTCTGTCTTTGGGCCAGTACCTTACTATCTTAATGACTGTAGCTTTGTAGTATAGTCTGAAGTCAGGAAGTCTGATTCCTCCATTTCCGTTGTTTCTCAAGAGTGATTTGCTCATTGGGGCTCTTTTGTGTTTCCATACAAATTGTGAAATTATTTGTTCTAGTTGGTATAAAAACACCAACGGTGTTTTTATAGGGTGTCCACAGTTGAATCCAAGAATATCAATGGTGAATGAATGTACCAATAGATTGCATTGGGTTGTGTACTCATGGTCACTATATTGATTCTTCTGATCCAAGAACATGGTATACTTCTTCATCTATTTGTGCCAGCTTTGATTTCTTTTAGCATGGTTTTATAGCTTCTGTCTATGGGGTCGCACAGAGTCGGACACGACTGAAGCGACTTAGCAGCAGCAGCAGCAGTACCAGGTCCTTGCTTTCTTTGGGGGAATATATTCCTAAATATTTGATTCTCTTCATTGAATGGTGAATGAGATACTTTCCTTAAGTTCTCTTTCTTATTTTTCATTGCTGGTGTATCAGAATGAAAGCGATTCCTGAGTATTAGTTTTGTGTTCTGCAGCTAACTCTATTCATTAATTAGCTCCAGTAATTTTCTGCTGGCATCCTTAGTGTTCGCTGTGTGGAGGGTCCTGCCATCTTCTAACCGTAATAGTTTGTTTGGGTCCAATCTGTATTCCTTTTATTTCCTTTTCCTATTTCCTATTTCCTGATTGCTGTGTCTAAGATCAATTTAAAAACTAATACCAATGCGTTTTTCACCTCAGAGCTTACTGATGAAATTATGAAATACTGAGACTTCTCAATTCTCCCAGATTCCCACAATAAAATCATGAAGATCTTCAGGAGTTAGGAGTAATTTTTTAGGCAGCAGGGAAGCTGAAACTGTTTAAGTCTTTAGGAAAATGTAATATAATAAAATTATTCTGAAATATTTATAATCTTTCCTTCAGTTTCAGGAGATTCTACTGCCCTAAGAGTAAAGCAGGGCTTTCTAACTGTAACCAAGAAACTCACCAAGAGTTCACCAAACTTTCACAGTGCACATTAGAAAAATTGTGTTACTGTGCTGTTAAAATTTATGAGCTTTATAGCCAAATTGCTGATGCTGATAAGTCGCTTCAATCGTGTCCGACTCTGTGCTACCCAATAGATGGCAGCCCACCAGGCTCTGCCATCCCTGGGATTCTCCAGGCAAGAACACTGGAGTGGGTTGCCATTTTCTTCTCCAATGCATAAAAGTGAAAAGTGAAAGTGAAGTCACTCAGTCGTGTCCAACTCTTAGCGACCCCATGGACTGCACAGCCCACCAGTGTCCTCCGTCCATGGGATTTTCCAGGCAAGAGTACTGGAGTGAGGTGCCATTGCCTTCTCCGATAGCCAAATTAAAGAATGACAAAAACACCTTCAAGATGGTTGTGCTAAAGGTCCTTCTAAAACAGGTGAGGGCACAGGGCAAGGGAATAGGGAAGGTCTGGGACACCCTTGAATGAAGTGTGATCTGGGGGAGAGGCAGGCTTCAAAGGCACAGCTGAGGAGAGTCTGGCAGGGCCAAACTTGTAAGTATTGCAACCATGAGTTTGGTTGTCTCCCTCAGGCCTGCATCTGAGGAGGAGCAGCATCCGAGGCCAGAAATGACCAGAGACTGTACACCAGAGCAGCCTCAACAGACAGTTATTGTTGTAAATGTGGATGATTCCAAGAAATAGCTGAGAGAGCGGGAGTCCCAAGACCCATGCCCGTCAGTCAAAGCCCCTGTATTTGCAGTCACTAGTGCGGGGAAGGCAATGGCACCCCACCCCAGTACTTTTGCCTGAAAAATCCCATGGACGGAGGATCCTTGTAGGCTCCAGTCCATGGGGTCGCTAAGAGTCGGACACGACTGAGCTACTTCACTTTCATTTTTCTCTTTTATGCATTGGAGAAGGAAATGGCAACCCACTCCAGTGTTCTTGCCTGGAGAATCCCAGGGACGGGGGAGCCTGGTGAGCTTCCATCTATGGGGTCGCACAGAGTTGGACACGACTGAAGCGACTTAGCAGCAGTGCAGTGGAAAGGCACGAGGTGGTTCACAGCAAGGTGGAACTGGAAGGGGCTGCTGTTCTCATCTGCTCTGAGTTCCAGACCAATTCAGACACATGTATACCATCCCTTGTGAAGACGGGGAGCAGATCAAAGGCCCAGGGCTTTCTTGCTGAAGACACACACACACACACACACACACACACACACACACACACACACACACACATGCACACCACCCCCTTGCTTGAAGACACAGGGTGCAACAGGGACTGCAAATCCTTACAAGGTAAGCAGTTACATGACATTTCCCAGAACACACAAGTCAGGAGGAGGAGAGTAGCTGTGAGAAACAGCCCCTGGTTGGGGGATACAGACCACCTCAAATGCACTACACGGAAGCCAGAGCCATGAGTGTGTCTGATGGTATGGCAGAGCCTGACGACATCAGTGGTGGTGGGCAAGTGGAAGTACTCAGCATCCTTGGAAACTCCTGTTCCAGTGTGCTTCTTCCACCCAAGACTACAGCGGTTGCTACTGGATCTTCTAGCCCAGCATGTGGCCTGAATGGCTCCTTGACCTAAAACAGATTATGAACCACCCTCAAGTTTCCGTCATGATCAGCAACCAAGATCAAGATGTTTTTAGCTATAAGATCGACTTGAAGGTCAGTGAGGGTGACTGAGGATGGGTTTGTATGGAGCTTGGTGGGGAGTGGAAGGATTGTGTTAGCCATGTTCCTGCTCTGTGAGACTTTGGAGAGGTGTTGTGGAAGCTGTTAATGCCGGCCTGGGAGGCAAGATGAGGCATCTAGAAGCTTGCAACTTTACCTTCGTCCCTATCCTGGCAGGTGCAGGTGCGGAGCCATAAAAGGTCCCTCTGCAAGCTGATCTTTTCCTTTTGGGACAAGTCCTACTTCTGGAACATGGTGATCATTAAGGAGTATTACCTCGACATCACTGGTAAAACGTGGGTCCACGGTGGTGAGTGTGTGTGTGTGTAAGGAGGTGGATGATCCACCTGCGGAATTCGCGCCTGTGTCCCCTGTCTTTCTGCAGGTTATAGGGCACGTTATTCCACTCCAGTCCCCTTGTTCTGGGACTTTGAATGAGGAGCACAAGCCGCAGACTGGACATCAGGTTCCTTAATTTTCTCAACTGGTTGTCACGCCACTAATGCCCAGAATCGAACAGGATTGCTCAGGTGGTTTGCTTTGGGGCTGCATACAGGTGACGATTGATGTTGGAGTTCTTGGATGCTCACGGGTGGGTTGGGGCCCTGGTCAGCCCCGGGCTGATCTTACTTGTGCTACCAGCAGATCATTGGCGAAGATATGTGGGTCGATCCTGTGAAGTATTATCCTAGGACAAAAGTTTTTGCCTTGAGCAGTAACTGACAGAAACACATATGATGAAGGGGCCTGGAGGTGGGCTCTGTAGTGAGAGCCATGTAGTGGCAGGGATGCTGTCCTTTACCAAATGAGGATGGCTCAGGTCCATGCAAGCTGTCTGTGGAGCCAGATTTTGGGTCATGCATGTAGCAGATTACATACTGAGACTGGGGGCTTAGGGACTCGGTGTATCCGTAAGTGAAGCAAGTGTCCCTCGATTTAGCTGTGATTGCAGTGCGAGAGTCCTAGGTGATACTACTAGAGGCAGTGTGAACTAAATATCTTTGTCAGAATCATCCTTCCTTGGGTCCTGCCATCCCCCAGCCTCCTGTTGCTCACTGAGTTTAAGATTGCCTGGGCCCTACACTCCTGTACCTTACCCTGGGAAAGCCTATCATTGAAAGGGCATCCTCTCCAGGGTCCCAGTGCACCTGTGTGCTGACTTTGCGATCTTCAGTGATTTTGCACATCCATCAATCAGTGTCTCACCATGACCACACTTGCTGCACTGGAAGAGGTTTCAGGCTGCCTTCAGGATATATGGAAGTGCTCGGGGAGGAGGGGGACAGAGAGCTCCAAGTGCAGGACATGGTGCCTAGTGATGCCATCTCCAACATTGCTGGACATGGGCATCTTCAGCTTCTGAAACACCTGTGTTCTCTGTTTGCGTTTTTGTTCCCGTGTCGAGACTGTGTGTGTGTATACACGTGTGTGCTTGTGTTGCTTGAGTTTGTGTGTGTGTGTGTCCAGCCCAGGGAAAAAGCAGAGATAAAGGCGACAGGAGAGGAAATGCCAAGCAATCAGAAGAGGGGGCACAAGGCGTCCCCAGTCTGAGGGTGGTTGGTCGCCCTATTTCCACAGTGACCCTGTCCAGGATGGGCATGAGGAAACGATGGCCAGTGATAACTCAAGACCTTAGCTCCAGAAATCTGCAATGAAACGAAATACAAAAACATGCACCATTTCTCCGTGTTCTTGTTTGTGTTTGGACCAGGAAGAGGGGGTGCATGGTCTGTGGAGGCACCCAGGGCAAATCAGGTGGGGTGGCAAATCAGACTGTGTAGCCCACAGTCTGTGGGGACATGGGCCATCCCGTGGAAAACGTGGATGTGGATACAGAGGACCTGGGATAGTTGAGGAGGCTAAGGTCTTGCTGAGGAGGACAGAGACCTGAAGGAGAAAGAGGCACAATTGGTGTACTGGAGACTTGTTCCACACATGTGAAAAGGAAACCCGCCAAGGTCCTGGGCCAGTGCTTCCGAGGATCAGCTCATCAGCCAGCACCCTCTCTCTATGAGGGTGGCACACACTGGCACGATGTGCCAAAATTGCAAGACATGCTAAGGTAGGCTGTCCTGGCAAAATCACAGGCATTCTGGGAGAGACAAGATGAGAGCATGGCATGATTCCAGTCACTTCCAGTCTCCCTGGAAGTACCTAAAGGTGAAGAAAGTGCAGGTGTGTTTGTACATGTATGCTCCTCTGCCAGGGTGTGCCTGTGAGGGAGGGGACAGGGAGGAAACAAGGATGGTGGGCTGATTGCATGTCCTAAGGAAACTCGCGAGAGTTAAAGAGACGGAAGGCCCTGAGGGCAGGTCAGGACCTGCTGGTTTTCAGGGTCCAGGGGAAAGGCAACAGCAGTCCTGCTAAAGATACTCCATGGCTCGTGCTGAAAGCCCTAACATAAATTCCTTCTTTCTTCTGGGTGTTGCCCCTGGCTTTGGGAGCTTGAGGGGCAAAGCTGTGTGTCTGCACCTGGAGGAGGATTTTGGCAGTCTCTCTGGAGCACAATCTCTGATTTTGTTGTAGGGAATCTGCACCAGTTAACACTCATAGTGAAGCTGCATTCCAGGTGACCATCTTGGATGTCCTTGTGCCCAACCAAGGACTGGTTTTCTTGGCAGGTGGGCTGTATAGGTAAGCAGGTATACCTGACTGTAGGGAGTCCTACCTGGGCTTAATAAAACCAACTGAAAGAGAGCATTCACCTTTAGCAAATCAATGAGGCCTGGGTGGAATCAAGCCCTCTTGGTGCTTTTGAGATAGAAAAGCTGTTTTCTGCCCAAGGGAGGCATGAGCTGTGGGCACAGAAAGGTCAGATTTCCCAGATTATCATCTGTTTGGGGACTCCATGGGTCTGGGTAGTAATAAACAGAATGGACTATCTGTAGGAATGCCCCTTTACCATTATGGTCTTGGGTTTCATGCCTTGTATCAGAAGAAACCTTTTATCTATGTGCACCTTCTTCAAAACATTGAATCACACCCAGGCCTCTCACAGTCTCTGAAGGCTCTTGGAGGCTCGAGTGTCTCTTTGGCCTTTTCCTGCTAGAGGGAGATAGCGCTTGGAAGCACAGGTAGACAGGTGCACACAGAAAGCTACACAGGTAGAAAGAACAGGGGGCCTCACTCAGAGTGTTGAGGGTGGTAGGCTAGCAACAGGGACACATCATTGACCAGGAATGACCTAGATAGATGCACACTGAGAAAGCAGTTCTCCAAGTCAGCTGAGCCCAGATGTCCTTGTTTTCTCATCCCCTGAAAGAATGCACAGGCAATGGGTCAGGCCAACGTGTCTGGTGCTGTGAAGCTGTCCAAGGTGATGGGAGAATGCAGAAGGCAGGCATGTGTCATTCACCACTCTACGGAGAGCATTTCCAACCCTGCCCAATGCTCTGCAGATAGGTCCATGTCAGGAGCAAATGCCAAAATTTTGTAACCTTTGTGGCTAAGTCACAGAGTTAGAAGTGCAACCTGACATGATCGATGACAAAGTGAAAGAAAATAACCAGGACAAAGAAAGTTTGTGGAGGATTCATTTTGATGTATGGCAAAAGCAATACAATATTGTAAAGTTAAGCAAAATAGCATTAAAAAAAAAAGAAGAAATTAGGGTGCTTACCAAAATTTATGCTCCTGGAGAAGAAAGTTTGTACTTCTGCATATGTGCAAGTTTCCTCTCAGGGATATTAGTGTGTATACACCCATGTGTGTGCATATGTGCATGAAAAGCGCCTGACAGTAAGCTTGTGAGTATGAGGTGTAGAAACTGACCTAACCAGGTGATGGAAGTTGGATAGCAAAAACATGAAGGTCATAGGGAAAGTTATATACTCTGGCCATCAGAAGCACTGGAGTCAGGGTACCAATCCCTGTTATCTCACTGAGTGAGCAATTTCTAAGTGGAATTACTGTGGTGTACACAGGATGCCTGGCAGAAAGGAGAGGCAGGAAAAAGTGCCTGGGGGTGACCAGTGAGAGTGCAGAGGATCTGAGACACAGAACAGGCTGCAATCCCAAGACACAGAAGCCCTGGTGGGTGACCCCGCAGTCCTATGGACATGCAGGTACAAGGGCCTTTCTATCTTTCTCAAACTCTGGGCTTTCTTTCCCTGACCTTGCCATGAGCATGAGCATCCTCTGCCTCTTTTCTGAGGTTTCAGAAATGGACCAACACTGCAGCATAAACACTTGCTACCTGCATAGTCTTCCAGTTTGAAACATTACTCTTTGTACTCTTTGAAGAATGCATATATCAGGGGTCAAAACTATAGGATGGATGGATTAGCTCGATCCTTTTGCTGTTCCTGGACTCACAGGATTGGGCGACTGGGCAGGCTGGTACGTGTTCTCACATGGAGAACAGAACCACTTTGAAAGGGCCTTGATAAATGGGTATATGGGCAGACGTGCATGTCTCGAGCACCAGGGAGTCATGGAACCTAACAGGGAGTTGTCAGCATCTCACTGGTAGGCATTTGAACAAGGTTCAGAGAGTTTCCTCATGCCAGCAGGGCATGTCCCATTTCTCCCTCTGTGCAAAGTGTGGCCAAGATGCTGTAGACCTGTGCAGTGTTTACATCTATCCAGCAAGAAAGGGAGGGTAAGCCGACCCCTTCTGAGGTTCAGCAGTTACCACCCACTGTTGGCTTTCAAGTTTGAGAAAGCACTCTCTGAACGTGTGGACTAAAAAAGTCTGATCATTTACACCAGTGGCAGATTCATGTTGATGTATGGCAAATCCAATACAATATTGTAAAGTAATTAACCTTTAATTAAAATAAATAAATTTAAATTAAAAAAAAAGTCTGATCTCAGGTTAGTGCAACTTACTCAAGAGGAGAAGGTCTTGCCTTCACACCAGCATAAGCTTCTTGTATGAGTACTGGTGTCCAGACAGTGGCAAAGGGCAACAGCACCACTTAAAGAGATGGAGACACATAGACACCAGCCCTGGTACACACACAGAAGGATTGCCCAAAACAGTTCTATGCCAGAATCAGAGACAGAGATACAGACAGCTCTGTACCCTAAGGCTCTGGTGTTCCTAAACAATGGAGATCAATTTTGCAAATGGTGGGGTTTTCCCCTACTCCCCTAGCATCTTGGCAGCAATAGGTACTCTGTCCTATGGAGAAAAGTATCCAGCCACTTGTCACCCTTGTGTATCTTTAGTATACTCAGGGAGACCTCCCAGTTATTGAAAGTCCTGTGGGACGCAGGGGTGTGTTGTTCAGATTGTGGAGCAGGAACCCGTTGTTGGAATGTCCAGATCAAGGTTAATGACAGTGCCTGGGCTAGTGGCAGATGCAAAACCTGCTAGCTCCCTGGAGCAGAATCTGTCCATGTGGTATAGCTGGAGCCCAGGAACCACCGAAGAAGCCCTCCTCCGGTCTAGGGGTGTGTCCATAAGGGTGCCGTCCACTGCCCTCTTGGCCATTGGTCTAGATTTGGGCCAGCAGCCTGTGTGTGGCTCACAGCCTAGGGCCCTGCCTGTTTGGCTGATGTCCCAGAGCCCGTTCACCCGGCCCTGGGCTGCCCACCACCTCTTTCTTCAGCCTCAGGCCACCCCACACATACCAACCACTGCCTCCCGACCATGCCTCTCACTCCTCACCCTGACAAAACAAGTTGGCCCCACAGGTTTGTGGCAGTCTGGGCCGCCATTGCACACCACTTGCTTTGGTGCTATTATGTCCCGTCCTTTCACTTCTGACACACGTGGGGTCATGGCCAGGGCGAAGAAGAGCATGAGAGGTGGTCAGAGGAATGTTGGAGCATCCTGGGACCCCGGACTTTCTTAGTTGTGAGCCCGGTTGCTTGGGGAATGGGGCCCCATGGCCTGCCGTTTTGATGCTGTGCATGGTTACAAGCTTTCAGCCACAAGTTGTCATGCCAGGCAAAGATCCCACCCTCTTCATGGTGGAGGCAGCAGGAGATGGCGGGACCCTGGTGGACGGAAACATGGCAGGGATCAGGCGGGTGTTTCAGCTGCTTGTGTAAGACATCATGCAGGAGGGGGAGGTTTTGGCAGATGAGGAGCAGCAGCAGGGGTCCTCCCAGGAGCTGGAGGAGAAGACGTTGAAGGAGCAGGTCCAGGAAAGGCCTGGAGGCCTGAGTGAGCTTCTGGCCCTAGATGCTCTGCGGGCACTGTCCACTGTGCAAGTGGAACTGAGCTCTGAGCATGAGAAAAACCGCAGGGCCTATGTTTAGCTCATGTGCAAGAGACATCAGAGGATGAATCGTGACTTGGCTCAGAGGAGCACCATTATCCAGGGCATCCCTGGCTTCTGGGCCAAAGTGGTGTCCTTTCTGCCTTTCCTTGGGCTCCGCTGCTCAGGAGGAAGAGGAGGTGCAGAGGCAGGAGCAGGAGGATGGGTAGGGGCGAGGGCACAGGATGGGTGCTGGTGAAGGAAGCCTGGTACTGGGCAATGGCAGGCTCCAAAGGCATAGCTGAATAGAGTCCATACAGGGCCACACCTATGAGGGTCGCAGCCATGACTTTGTGTGGCTACTTCAGGCCTGCATCTGAGAAGGAGCAGCTCCGAGGCCTCTAAATCAGGAATGATCAGGGACAGTACACCAGAGCAGCCTCGGCAGACAGTTATTGTTGTAAATGTGGATGATTCCAAAAATAGCTGAGACATGGGAGTCACACACACACACACACACACACACACACACACACACACACACACACACACACGTACACATACACAAACACACACCAATCCCTTTGCTTTTGGACACAATTTGTTACAACGACTGCGAGTCTGAACATGTAAGCAGTGACATGCCACTACTCAGCATACACAGGTCTGGAGATGAGTAGTGATCAGAAACAGCCCCTGCGTAAGGAATGCACAACACCTCAGATGCAGAACACTACAGGGAACCCAGAGCCATGAGCGTGTCTGATGGTATGGAAGGGCCTGAGGACATCAGTGGTGGCTGGGCAGGAAGAAGTTCCTGGCATCCTTGACGATACCTGTTCCAGTGTCCTTCTTCCACCCCAGACTAGGGCTGATGTTCATGGCTCTTCTTGGCCTAGCATGTGGCCTATATGGCTTCTTGGCCTAAAGCAGATTATGAACCACCCTCAAGTTTTTGTCATGGTCAGTGACCAAGATAAAGACTTTCTCAGCTACATGATCAACTTGAAGGTCAGTGAGGGAGACTGAGGATGGGTGGGTATGGAACTTGGTGGGAAGAGGGAGGATCATGTTATTCATGTTCCTGCACTGTGAGAGTTTTGAGCGGCTTTGTGGAAGCTGTTAATGGGAGGCAAGCTGAGGCCCCTAGAAGCTTTCACCTTTTCTCTTCTCCCTATCCTAACACATACAGGTGCAAGCCATCCCCGGTCCCACAGCAAGCTGATCTTTTTCTTTTAGGAACACCCCTGCTTCTTGAACACAGTGATCATTAAGAAGTATTACCTTGACATCACTGGTAAAACGTGGCTTCTGAGGTGATGAGTGTGAGTGTGCAAGGGTGTGGATGATCCTCCTGTGGGATTCGAACCTGTCTCCCCCGTCTTTCTGCAGCGTAAAGGGCACATCATTCCACATCAGTCCATTGGTTCTGGGACTTGAACAGGGCATACCTAACCACAGGCTGGACACCAAGAGTCTAAACTTTATCAACTGGTCGTCAGGTCATCACTGCCCAGAATCAAAGAGGATTGCTGAGGTGGAATTGTTTTGGTCCTGCATACAGTTGATGATTGATGTTGGAGTTCTTGGCTGCTCATGGGAGGTTTAGGGTCCTGGTCAGCCCAGGGCTGACATTGCTCGTGTTGCTTGCAGATCATCAGCTAAGATGAGTAAGATGAACCCCTGAAGTACTACCCCAGGAAGGAAGATACTTCCATGAATGGTAACTGACAAACACATGTGGTGAAGGGATCTGGAAGTGGGCCGTGAAGGGAGACCCGTGTTGGAGCCGTGACACTGTCCTTTCCCAAATGAGGATGCTCAGGCTCATGCAGTCTGGCTGAGGAACATGAGTTTGAGCCATGCATGTAACAGGTGGCCCGCTGAGATGGGGCTTGGACATTCAGTGTGTCCATGAGTGAAGCAAGTCTCCCTCAAATCAGTTGAGGTTGCAGCATGAGAGGCCTAGGTGATACTACTAGAGGCAGGGTGAAATAAGTATCTTTTTCAGAATCATCTTTCCGTGGGTCCTACCATTTAATGGCCTCCTGTTGCTCACTGAGTTTGAGATTGCCTGGGCCCTTCACTCCCGCCCATTACCCTGGCAAGGTCTATCATTGAGAGCGTTTCCTCTCCAGATCCCAGTGCACCTGGGTGCTAACTTTGGGATCTTCTCTGAATTTCCACATTCACGACTTGGCGACTCACAAACACCACACATGCTGCACTGGAAGAGGCCTCAGGCTACCTTAGGGAAATATGGAAGAGCTCATGGAGGAGGTGAACAGGGAAGAGCTTGTGGAGGGAAGAGCTCGTGGATGAGTTAGGTGAACAGGGAACCACAAGGGCAGGGCATGGTGCCTGTTGACTCCATCTCTGACATTGCAGAGATCAACCACCCTTAGACCGGGGATGACTTGTGCCTTCTCTTATGGTAGCTCGGCACCTCCTTTCCTGTCACCTTCATCTCTGCATCTTCCCTGGGCCGGACACACACACACACACACACACACAGCCGACACAAGCACATGCATGTATACACACACATGCTCGGCACAGAAACACAAACACAAACAGGGAACATGAGATTCTGAAACACCTGGGTTTTCCTGTTTGCATTTGTGTTCCCATTCCGAGCATGTTTGTGTATACATGTGTGTGGTTGTGTGTGTGTGTGTATGTGTGTGTGTGTGTCTAGCCGAGGGCAGACATAGAGTTGAAGGCAACAGGAGAGGAGGTGCCTAGTAACTATAAGAGGAGGCACGAGGTGTCCCCAGTCTAAAAGTGGTTGGTCACCATATCTCTGCAGAGACCTTGTACAGGATGGGAACGAGGAAAGGATGGCCAGTGATAACTCCAGACCGTGGTTCAGGAGTGAGTACAAAACACACTCACCATTTCTACCTTGGTGTTATGTGTGTTTGGACAGGGAAGCGGGGGTGCATGGTCTGAAGATTCACCCAGGACAAATCAGGTTGTGTAGGGCTTTAAAACCACTGGCTGTGGAGCCCTCAGTCTGTGGTTATGTGGGCCATACTTTGGAAATGCTGGATATGGCTACAGCAGGACTAGGATGGTGAGGAGGCTAAGGTGCTGCAGAAAAGGGCAGAGACTCGAAGGAGAAAGAGGCACAGATTGCCTGCTGCACTGGAGACTTGTTCCACACATGTGAGTAGAACTAGGAAGGTTCTGGGCCTGTGCTGCTCAGGATTAGCCAAACAGCCAGCATGCTCTATCCATGAGGGTGGCACATACTGGCTCGATGCAAAACAAAATGCAAAATAAGCTAAAGTAGGTGGTCCGTGCAAAACAGCAGCCATCTTATGAAAGACAGAGTGTGACTGTGGCACGCCTCCAGGCACTTCCAGCCTCCCTGGCAGTGCAGGTAGGCAAAGAAGTGCAGGGGTGGGTGTGCGTGTGTTGCCCTCTGCCAGAATGTGCCTGTGAGGGAGGGAACAGGGAGGAAGCAAATATGGTGTGCCTTTTGCATGTCCCAAGGGAAATCGGAACAGTGGGAGACAGGGAAGCCCCTGGGGGCAACTTGAAGCCTGTTGGTTTTCAGGGTCAAGGGTCTAGGCAATAGCGGTCCTGCCAAAGATACTCCATGGTGTGTGCTGAAAGTCCTGACGTGAATTCCTTCTTTCCCCTGGGATCTTGCCCCTGGCTGTGGGGTCTAGAGGGGCAAAGATATGTGTCTGCAGCTGAGGGAGAATTCTGGCAGTCTCTCCAGATTAGATTCTCTGATTTTGTCATAGGGGACCTGCACCAGGTGACACTCAGAGGGACCCTGCATTCCAGGTGACTGTCTTGGATATCTTTGGGCCCAATCAGGGACAGGCTTCATTGTCACTTCGTCTGTGTAGGCAAGTAAGTATACCTGCTTGTATGAAGACCTACCTAGGCTTAATTAGAGCAACTACAAAAGAGTCTTGGCATTTAGTAAATCAGTGAGGCCTGGGTAGTTCAAGCACTCTTGGCACCAAGTCACAGACTCAGAAGTGCAACCTGACATGATCGATGAGCAAGTGAAGGAAAATAATCAGGACAAAGAAAGTTGGATGCTTACCGAAGTACATGTTCCTGGAGAAGAAAGCGTGTACTTCTGCATATGTCCAAGTTTCCTCTCAGGGATGTTACTGTGTACACGCACATGTGCGTGCAAAACCACCTGCCAACACGCTTATGAGTATGAGCTGTCAGAAATGACCTAACTAGGTAGTGGAAGTTGAATAGAAAAGCATGAAAGTCACAAGGAAAGATTCCACATAGACTCCAGCCAGCAGAAGCACTGAAGGCAGGGCCTTGATTCCTGTTATCTCACTGAGCGAGCAAGGTCTAAGTGGAGTCACAATGGTGCACTAAGGATTCCTTGCAGAAAGGAGAGGCAGGAGGAAAGTGCCTGGGGGCGACCAGTGAGAGTTCAGAGGTTCCAAGACACAGAACAGGCTGAAAACCCAGAGACAGAAGCCAAAATGTGTGACCACACAATTCCTTGACCACCCCGCTACAAGGGCCTTTCTGTCTTTCTCAAGTGCCAGGCATACTCTCCCTGATCTTGCGATAAGCATGAGCAAGGTTTGCCTTTTTTGTGTGCATTCAGTGATGGACCAGAACTTCAGTGTAAGGACCTTCTACCTGCAGAGTCTTCCAGTTTGAAACATCGCTAATTGTTCTCCTTGCCGAATACATATATTGGATATCAGGACTATAAGACGGATGGCTTAGCTTGATGCTCTTATTTCTCCTGGCCCCACAAGCTTGGGCGACCAGGCAGGCTAGGATGTGTTCTCACATGGAGAACAACCACATTTGCTGGGAGCCACCACGGGAGATCCCATGCATGACAAAAGTCATGTGGAGAAGATCTGACAGGCAAAGGTGGATCAGGACTCGAGGGATACCTGGACGTGCTCAAGCATCTACCTCAAAATCAAAATCTGTCTACTGTTTACTACTTTATGCCTTTCACCAATTCTTCTGACTTTATACAGGGGGCTCTCCCTGACCACTATTCTTGAGGAAAATCAACTTAAGGCTCTAATTAATAAGTCTCCTGGGCTTGAAAGGAACATTTTAATTCTAACCCCTCTGTTACTATTTTAGCTTGCTTGGCAGTTTTATCCACACTCTTGCAACTAATGCAAATGATTGTTCACAACGCCCCAAGCATAACCTTCGATTAAAAAAAAAAAAAAAAGCTTTATTAGAATAATACTGCATTGTTGAGCCAATGTTTTCTACTGAGTTTCCTTGTCCTTTACCCATGTGTGCCTTGGAGTGCATTAGATAGTATAGTTGGTATGCAAGAAAAACAAGCAGTAGCCTTGGCATTAGCAACATAAGACCCTTGAGTTAATAAGTTCTTTCTTTGTTGTAACCCACTGCTCCTTTGTTCCATAAGAATGTAGCTCTGCTTCCTACTGCAGAGTCCTACTGCTCTGTTTCAACCGAGGGGGACTGCAGACTGGAAAGATAAAGTGAAAGCAGGTTTTCTGATTGACCAACCTTTATCAAGAAAGAGTTACAAAATGTTAACAGGCCACAGTGCCTGAAGATAGTGTACATAACATAAGACCCTTGTTTGTGGAAAGTTATGCATAAAATATCCTGGTTTCCATAAAGGTAAAACTGATGGAATGTCGAGCTGACTCTGCATGACTTTGTATCTTTCACTTCTGGAAATGTGTAAATCAGGGTATTAAAACCCCTTTTAAAAATAAAGCTGCAGACTCTTTTCCCCTAAGCTGAGTCTCCCTGTGCATCTCTCTCTCTCTCTTTCTCTCTCTCTTTTTTTCTCAGACAGATTCCCTGGAGCACAGAGGCTCTCTGAGTTCACTTTTTTGCCTGGGTTTCTAAGACCCAATCGAGAAGGTGCTCTGCATCTTCGCTCCATTCAGAGGGGGCCTGTAGCCTCCATGAACAGAGACAGCCCCGTGTCAGGGTCTTTTTTGGCTTTCTGTGTAAACCAAGGAATATCAGCCTCTTTTTCTCTCCTTTATTTCTCTCTTGCCAATGCCATTTTTCCTGAGGGTATCCTGGGTCTTGCTAGGGCTGGCCCCAGGCACACAGTTGAAAAGGCCTCCTCATTAGGGTAAATGGGCAGACGTGCATGTCTCTGGCACCGGTGGGTCGTGGAACTTAATGGGGAGCTGTCCTTACCGTCTCCCTGGCAGGTATTCTAGTAATGTTCAGGGAGTTCCCTTATGCCAGGAGAGCATGCCCAATTTCTCCATCTGTGTGAAGTGTGGCCAGGACACCTCAGGCCTGTGCAGCGTTCACATCTGTCCAGAAAGGGAGGGAGGGTCACTGGCCCCTTCTGTAGTTGATCAGTGATGACCCACTGTTGGCTTTCAAGTCTGAGAAAGCACTATCTGAACGCGTGGGCTCAAAGTGTCTTATCTCCCATTGGTGCAACACGCCATGGATAATGAGTGCTGGTGTCCAGAGTGTGCTAGACAGCAACAGCACCATGTGGAGAGATGGAGACACTCAGACACCAACCATTGGTACACACATAGAAGGATTGCCCAAAACAGTGCTATGCCAGAGGCAGAGATAGAGACACAGAGTGAGCTCTGTGCTCTAAGTCTCTGGTGTCCCTGAATAGTGGAGATCAACTGTAGCAAACAGTGGGGTTTTTCCCTACTCCCCTAGCATCCGGAGAGCAACAGGTTCTCTATCCCATGAAGAAAAGTATCCAGCCACATAAAACCCCTGCTTATCATTTGGATCCTTAGGGAGAGTTCCCAGTTACTGATGGGCCTGTGGGACACAGGAGTTCACTGTTTGGACTGTGGAGCAGGAATATGTGGTTGGAATTTCCAGAGCCTGGTCAATGACTGTGCCTGGGCTACCCACTACCTTCCTAGAGCAGAATATTCCACATTGCTGTGCTGGTGCCAAGGAACCATTGAAGATACCATCCAGTCTAGGGATGTGTTCATAAGGGTACCGCCCACCACGCTCTTGGCCTTTGGACTAATTTGGGCCAGCAACCTGAGCGTGGCTCACAGCCTAGATCCAGTCCTATTTGGCTCATCTCCCCAGGGCCCGTTCACCATGTTCTGCACTGTCCATCAACCCTTTCTTCAGCCTCAGGCAACCCCACACACACCAGCTCCCACCTCCCTACTATCCCCCTCTTTCCCTCCCCGCAAAGAGCTAGTGGATCCCACATGATTACTGCAGCCTGAACCGCATTTGAGCCTCACTTGCTGTGCTCTTATGATCCATCCCTTCATATCTGTCTCAACCTGGGGTCGCGACCAGGGCCAAGAGAAACGTGAGAGGTGGTCAGAGGAATGCAGGAGTGTCCTGGGACCCCGGACCTTCTTAGTTTTAAGCCCTGGTGCTCAGGGCACTGGGGCCCACGGCCTGCCATCCTGATGCTTTGTGCAGCTTGGACCTTGGAGCCACCAGTTTTCATGCCAGGAAAAAAGGCAAACCTCTTTAGGTTGGAGGCGGTGGATGACAGTGAGGCCCTGATGGATGGAGATGTGACGGGGATCAGGCAGGGTTCCAGCTACTTGCAGAAGACATAATGGAGGAGGTGGAGTTTTGGGCAGGTTAGGAGCAGAGATAAGGGTCCTCCCAGGAGCTGAAGAGAAGATGGTGGAGGAGCAGGGCCAGAAAAGGCCTGAGAGATCAACTGAGCTGCCAGGGCAAGATGTGCTTCAGGCACTGGACACCCTGAAGGTGGAACTGAGGTCTGAGTATGAGAAAAACTGCAGGGCCTACTTTCAGTTCATGTGCAAGAACCATCAGAGGAGGAAGTCTGACTTGTCTCAGAGGAGCACCATCATCCAGGGCATTCCTTGTTCTGGGCCATAGCTGTATCCTTTCTGCTGGTCCTTGGAATCTGCTGCTCAGAAGGAGGAGGAGGGGCAGGAACCTTTTCACTCCTCACTATCCTGGCAGGTGCAGTTGCAGAGCCATCCATGGTCCCACTGCAAGATGATCTCCTTTAAGGACCACCACTACTTCTTGAGCAGAGTGATCACTAAGTATCTCAGTGGAGTGGGATACAGGGAATCCCCTGGGGGAAGTTCGAGGCCTGCTGGTTTTCAGAGTCCAGGGTCTAGGCAATAGCGGTCCTGCCAAAGATACCCCATGGTGTGTGCTATAAGTCCTGACGTGAATTCCTTCTTTCGTCTGGGGTCTTGCGCCTGTCTTTGGGGGCCTGAGGGGCAAAAGTGTGCGTCTGCATCTGAGAGAGGATTATGGCAGTCTCGCTGGAGCAAAATCTCTGATTTTGTCATAGGGGATCTGCACCATGTGACACTCAGAGGGAAGCTGTCTTCCAGGTGATCATCTGGGATGTCCCCGAGCCCAACTGGAGGCTGGCTTCCTTGGCACATGGGCTGTGTAGGCAAGCAGAGATGTGTGACTGTAGGGAGTCCTACCTGGGCCTAATGAAAGCAACTGAGAGTCTTGGCATTTAGCAAATCACTGGGGCCTGGGCGGTTCAAGCCCTCTTGGTGCATTTGAGATAGAAAAGCTGCTTTCTGCCCAAGGGAGGCATGAGCTGTGGGCCCAGAGAGGGAAGGTTTTCCAGGGCATCATCTGTTCAGGGATTCTGTGCATGTGTAGTGTTGAACAGAAGGGAAAACGTGTAGGGATGTCAACTTAACTTTATGGCCTCTGGTTCCATTCTTTGTATCAAAGAGACCCTGTATCCATGTGCACCTTCTTCACAACATTGGATCAGATCCAGACCTATCACAGACACTTGGGGCTCTTGGAGTCTCAGGCATCTCTTTGGCCTTTTCCTGCTACAAGGAGATAGCACTTGGGGGCACAGGTAGACAGGTGCACACAGAAAAGTACACAGATAGGAAGAACAGGAGGCCTAACTCAGAATATTGTGGGCCATAAGGAGTGGTAGGCTAGCAAGAGGGGCACAACTTTGACAAGGAGTAAACTAGGTAGGTGCACACTGAGAAAGTGGTTCTCCAAGTCAGCTGAGCCCAGAGGTCCTTGTTTTCTGGCCCCCTGAAGGAATGGACAGACAATGGATCAGGCCAACATGACTAGTACTGTGAAGCTGCCCAAGGTGATGGGAGAATGCAGAATTCAGGCACATGTCATACAGCTGTTCATGGCGAGTGCTTCCAACCCTGCCCGCTGCTCTGCAGGTCGGTCCCTGTCATTAGCAAATGCCAAGATTTTGTAACCTTTGAGGATAAGTCACAGAGTTAGATGGAGAAGACAATGTCACCCCACTCCAGTACTCTTTCCTGGCAATCCCCATGGATAGCGGAGCCTGGTAGGCCACAGTCCATGGGGTCACAAAGAGTCTGAAATGATTGAGCAACTTTCCTTTCAACTTTCACTTTCATGCATTGGAGAAGGAAATGACAACCCACTCCAGTGTTCTTGCCCGGAGAATCCCAGGGACGGAGGAGCCCGGTGGGCTGCCGTCTATTGGGTCACACATAGTAGGACATGACTGAAGTGATGCAGCAGCAGTAGCGGCACAGAGTTAGAAGTGCAATGTGGCGTGATTAATGAGCAAGTGAAAGAAAACAAGCAGGACAAAGAAAGTTGGGTGCTTACCAAAATTCATGTTCCCAGAGAAGAAAGCTTGTAGTTCTGCACATGTGTACATTTCCTCTCAGGGATGTTACTGTGTACACACACATGTGTGTTCACATGTGTGCATAAAATTCCCTCCCAGTACACTGGAGAGTATGAGCTGTCGGAATTGACCTAACCAGGTGATAGAATTTGGATAGGGAAAACTTGAAGGTCTTAGGGAAAGGTACATAGACTCTGGCCAGCAGAAGCACTGAAGCCAGGGAATTGATCCCCGTTATCTCACTGAGCAAACACATTCTAAGTGGAATCACAGTGGTGAATCCAGTATGCTTGGCAGAAAGGAGAGGCAGGAGGAAAAAGCCTGGAGAGTGTGCAGAGGAAAGTCCACTACACCTGCTGTTTATGACAAGTAGAAACTATATCTAATGACCTGGAAGGAGAAACAGTACCTTATTAATTGAGATATCTAGCTAAGGAGATTTCCAGCCAAACAGCCAAAAATTCTTCCTGATTTCTTCTTGTTGCCTATAGTAAAATATGAAGGGAAATTTAAAAAAATATGTTTAAGAGAAAGACTATTAAAAAGGAAGACAGAACTTGCTGATTTGGAAATATTCCCGTCTTTTAAAATGATAGAAAATGCTAAAATTAATGGCTCTCAAGCAAGGTCATATCCAGGGCATTGAGATAAGGTGGTCTAAATATAGCATTTTACATCACCTATATGTCAATTCTGTTTTTTTTTTTTTTTTTAATAAAGGTGGTCTAAAGATGAGTGTGACTGTAAAATTCTTACTTAAGCCTCAGAAAGCTTGAAGGGGATGCTTCATGGCATTATTTAGGCAGGTCAATGCCTTCTAAAAAGTTTAGGGGTGTCACTTAGAGGTCATTTCAGTCACACAATAAGACTTCTACCAAGTTTCAGGGTGTTAGCCCTCAGCTATCTCAGCATAAAACCAAGATAGAGTAGATCTTATTATGAAGACATGTGTGACGGTGGCTTTAGTGGGGTGCTTTGCCATGAACACCAATAAGATTATCAGGAGACACACCAAGTTATTAAGATAACATATTTAAGGTCAGCTTGGACTGAAAGGACCAGCAATAGTACAAATTAAGGGAGCTCTGGACTTCTACGTTCAACAAGCAGGAAGCAGGCTAGGGAGACTGTTTCATTGTAACAGTATACTACCCACCTTTCATGCAATGGAATCATGTCAGAGGGCAGAATTAAAAATTCAGAGACTGAAGCCTAGGAAGTTACCTGGCCTTAAATCCTAATCAAAGGACTGCCAACAATAACCCATGGGAATTCAGAACTGCTACTATTGACTCCCATCTCCCTCTCCTTTCTGGAACAGGAGTGTCTATGAAGGTTATCTATGCCTGATCTATCACTGTGCGTTGGCTGTGAAAGTGAGCAGATTAACTCATCACTTTTGTTCACAGATCATCAGGTCTAGAGGAACTAAACTTATATAATTCGAACTGGTGTGTTGGAGAAGACTTGAGAGTCTTATGGACTGCAAGATCAAACCAATCAACGTAAAGCAGTCCTGAATATGTATTGGGAGGACTGATGCTGAAGCTGCAACTCCAATATTTTGGCTACCTGATGTGAAGAACTGACCCATTGGAAAAGACCCTGATGGGGGAAAGATTGAAGGCAAGAGAAGAGGACGACAGAGGATGAGATGGTTGGATGGCATCACTAACACAAAGGACTTGAGTTTGAGCAAGCTCTTGGAGTTGATGGTGGACGGAGAAGCCTGGCGTGCTGCAGTCCATCAGTTCACAAAGAGTAGGACACAACTGAGTGACTGAACACTTGAGATACTGCTCAAGTGGACCCTGATCCGTATCTGGACCTGACTTAGATGAAAAGGTCCTGAACTTAAACTTATCCATTAATGCTATAATGGATAAATTGTTTGAAAGCATTGGCAAGAAAATGCATTTTGGACATATAAGTATGTAAACAATGTGGCCATGTGTGTACCACGTGGTTTTAAAGTATGTCCACAAGTCCTTTCCTTCAACGGTGGACCTTAGACTCTCGTTCATATGTGGGCTGGACTTAGTGGCTCACTTCTAATGTTAGAAAATTGTAGAAATGAAAATGAAACGTCTGAGAATAGGTCATAAAAGGCACTGCAGCTTCCTTGTTCATCCTCTTCGATCACTCACTCTAGAAGCCAGTTTAGTCGTATCTTGAGAACACTCAGGTAAGCCAGTAGAGAGGCCCATGTGAAAGAACTGAGACTCTCTCCCAACAGCCAGCAAGGAAACTGGTTTCAACAGCTATGTGAGGAAGCCATCTTGGAAGGAAATCCACCAGCCCATGTCAAGGTTTCATATGACAACAATCTCATGAAACCCTGAGCCAGAACACTCAACTAAATTACTCCTGGATTCCCAACTTTCAGCAGCAGTATGAGATAATATTGTTTTAAGCTGTTAGTTTAGGGTAATTTGTTATGCAGCAGTAGTTCATTAATGCACTGCCAACTTTGGGCCATGTCTTTATGGAGCACCAGTCCATTTAGTCCAATCTAAGCCAGAATTTGCTACTTCAGTTTAGAAAACATACCTCACCCTTGATCTTACCACCCTCAATATCAGATCAAATTCCTTAACACTCACCTCAATATCTTATCAGCCTTGCCTAGCCTCAACAATGATCCTCTCAGGTGAGCCAGAATCCACCCTCACCCTTATGGCCATCTTAATGTTTCCATCCACTGACACCCACTCTGTTGTTGCTGTCCATTGCTTTTCAGTTCCCCAGTCTCTCTTTGCAATCGCATGGACCCACCCTGTTTCTTAGCTATAAATCCCAGTTGTGTTCCTGCTGGAGTCAGACTTAAGCTCAATCTCTCTCCAATATTATAAGACCCCACTGTAGTACTCTTACCTTGAATAAAGTTTTTCTTATGACCTTTATTAAGTGTTATGATTTTTTTTTTAACATTCTCAAGTTCTGTTAGTAGGGATTATTCTCAAACGAATAGTTTTATACCTTTACTTTTTATACTATATTCATTTGGGGGAAAAAAATTTCTGGAATTAAAACATTTCTTATTTTTACCATACAAACAGAAAATATCTTTTTAAATATATTTATATATGTTAAAGAAACATGTAATCTGAAAAGGATGTGTATATAGACATGTCAGTGTATATACACACATACCCTCAGAGCTCCAAGGAAAACTAAATTCTCAGTAAACTATAAATTAAAACATTCAGCCTGCAAGTAGTGAAATCTTTGGAATTAAGTTGCCAAAAAATCATAGAGAATGAAATTTTAATTAAAAAATGCATATATAAAATATTCTGGATTCAGACAAAATTTGCTATTTAAATAGTTAGGTCAAGCCCTAAACCATCTATTAAAAAACAAAGAAATAAACAAAAAAAAAAAACCTCAGTGTCATGTAATAACCTATAATGGAAAATAACCTTAAAAAGAATAGATATGTATCTGCATAAGTAAATCACTCTGATATACATCTTAAACACAACATTGTAAATCAAATATATTTCCATAAAATTTGTAAAGAAAGCTTTTAAAATACAAGGTTATAAGTATACTTGTGGCGGATCCATCTTGATGTATGGCAAAAACAATACAATATTGTAAAGTTAAACAAAATAAAATTTAATTTAAAAAAAGAAAAATCCTAAAGAAAGTAGAAGATATATATGAATTGAAACAAAAATAGAAAACAACAAAAGTAAAACTTGTTGGGATAATAAACTCCTTCTTGAAAAAGAAAATCAAAAACATGATATAACTGTGGCCAATCTAATAAGGGGAAGAGGAGGTTAATTCCAATACTAGAAATGAGAAGTGGAATGGGATTCTGAGACAATAATATTCAACCCTGAGTGGAATTACTTTTGTTTCGGGAAAGGTCCAGTCAAGCCAAAACCTCAAGGAAAGAAAGGAAAGGAAAGAAAGATAAATAAAGTCAGGGGAAGAAAGGAATAAAAGGAAAGGAAGGGAGAAAGAAAGAAAAGTAAATATCTCAACAGATGTTGAAAATTATCCAATGAAACAATTCTCTTTAAAATCTAAGAACAGAAATAGAAATTCATTAAGCCATATCCTCATTGCCTTTGATGGTACTAAGAACAATAAAACCCATTAATACATCACTGTTTAGAATTTCTGGCCAACACAATAAGATTATTTTTAAAAAAGAAACAAACAAAAATATGCCATGTTATTTGTAAAAAGATGGACAGCAGAAATCATTTTTTAAAACATTTTATTTGTATAAATAGTACTTTTACTTACAATGTTTTGGCAACATTAATAAAACAATAAATTTTACCTGAAATAACAAGCAAAATAGACAAGAAAATTCACAAAAGGCAATAACAAAATAGTGATCTTGACAGATATTCAATACATTTATAAACAAAACAAAGTGTCACTGCCTGAAAAAATATAAAGGTATCAAAAAATAAATAAATAAAACACACACACACACACACACAACAGAGGAAGCTTATGAAAGAACTCAACTCAGTATTAACTATCTCTTATTTGAAGGCACAGAAACTGACTCAAGTTAATTCTGAGAAGCAAAGCACTGATGTGATTATCTCTTCTTAGGTTTGTTTGTCTTTTTTGTTTTGTTTTGGAAAATCTAGGAAATTTAGGCTGGAAAGAGAAGAATAAGGTGGGGACTTAAAGTGACTTTAAGGAGGAGGAGGAAAGGGAGAGGGTTGAGAATTCCATTGTGTGATTTGAACAGCATTGGTGAAGCTCAAACAAGGGGGGTAGCAAGCCATGCAGGCCTAGGGGAAGAGCATTTCCAGAAGAACAGCAGTTCAAAGTCTTTGGATTGGGTAGAAATGAAATTTGCTTGAGGAAAAGCAAGGCCAGTGTTGTCAAAAACAGGGCACCCATGGAGAAAATAGTAGAGTAGAATGACAGAGAACGGAAGAGAAGAAGTAATCAGGGACCATATCTCTGGAACCTTTTCATATGGCAATAAATACAACTAGTAATCCTTAGGAGCATAATTCAGAGCAAACAACAGTAACAGTGTTTATAATACTAAGCAACAATAAAAACATATAAATAAAAAATTTCATATTTTTACTATAGAAATAGAATAAAGGAGATAAGAATTCAATAGTCTGCACACTTATTTCTATGTAAAGATTTCACCTGAGACCAGAACAGGCACACACACACTTTATATATCTAAAAATGATTTAAGCTTACACCTAGCAAAGTGTTTTGGCCTAAGCAAACTAACTGGAAAGGCCTAGTAAAATATTCAAAGTGCAAACCAATCAATCAAGCATTGAGTAAATAAATACAATTTACTTGTATTTGCATTTACACTCAGGAAATTATGTAAAATGGAGACAATAGACTCATTACAGCTTAGTCATCTGTAGTCCTTCATCTTCAGTTCTGAGAGGGATGCTGACCCCTTGGTGATTATCACTTTCCAGCATTGTGTGAAAGCTTAGAGGATTTAAATAAATTGATGAAGAGGCGGAAGGGTGGGGAGAGACAAAGAGGAGGAAAAAGGAAGAGGAACTGGAGATATTTCTTCTGGCATAGGTCTACACCCAAGATCACAGTTTCTTTGAATGGTGCATAAAGACTGCTAGGTATCTATGCCAGAGGTGGAGAAAGTATGGCTTTCAACTCCAGGAGGAGACTCAACTCCAGGAACCCACAGAGGAAGTCAAGTGTGCTGATGTTCAGGAACCAATATTTAGAGGGTACCCCACAGATTTGTGAAAGAGCCCTTGGAGGCCACAAGAAAAAAGGTTTCCACAAGTATAATCACAGACTAGATAGTTGGATAGAGTAGAGGAAGGATAATAACTCTATGACCTGATAATTACTGAAATAAATGAGACAATTCCTGCACATCAGAATGTGTCAAGTAAGACTGAAACTCAGTATTAGTTTAATAAAATGGGAAATTACACACACAAAGAATTAGCTGTTAACTGTAATACATTTGTGTCCAAGGCAAGATAAGATAAAAAACTGAAATCTTCACATATTCAACTAGGGTAAGACACATGTAACTGGAAAAGGTAGGAAAAAGTTTTATAGAGAGTTTAATCACCCTGGAACCTTTGTATTCACTACATTTGCTATTCTCAGACAACTCTACTGTAGCTTATGGGTAAGAGAACTAAATTTAACCCATTGGGGTCGCAAAGAGTCAGACACGACTGAGCGACTGATCTGATCTGATCTGATCTGATAAACTGAACAGATTCACTGTGTTTAATCCTTTTTGGTTAAAACTATGGGTCCAGTACAAATCAAACTGGATGTTAAAGCTTTTTTCCTTGGGGATCTTAACTTGCTTTACTATTATGACTGAGACAGATATGGCTACTTCACTCTGATTGCTACTGCTGCTGCTAAGTCGCTTCAGTCGTGTCGGACTCTGTGCAACCTTATAAAAGGACACTCACCAGGCTCTGCCATTCCTGGGATTCTCCAAGCAAGAACACCAGAGTGGGTTGCCATTTCCTTCTCCAATGCATGAAAGTGAAAAGTGAAAGTGAATTCATTCAGTTGTGTCCGACTCTTCGTGACCCCATGGACTTCAGCCTACCAGGCTCCTTCATCCATGGGATTCTCCAGGCAAGAGTACTAGAATGGGTTGCCATTGCCTTCTCTGTCACTGTGACTAAGGCTAGCCAAATGGGAAAGGGTATGGAATGAATCAAATTCCCCTTTTGATCACTCAACAGGAGGTCCACAGTCACCAGGCTACATTCTATTAACTATCTCTGCTTCTCCAACTGCAGTCAATGATACACAGGCTGCTTGATGCTTGCAGGGGCCTCTCACCAAACACAGGCATTTTAACAGTTGGCTTCCTTGAGATGTCTCTTGGCTAGGTAAAGACACCTGAGACAGTGTTCCTTCTACCTTGGCTCCATGCCTGGAGTGAATGCATGTCTCTTCCTCAACTGGGATAAGAAGCCACAGTTCTCCACTGACTAAATCACATCTTTGGTCCAAATTCACACCATAGCTTCTTCATCAACTTCTCCACACCAGGCTTTCAGAGCCAGGTTATCTTAGATCAGCACAATAGAAAATAGAAGCACTTCACAGAGTTCAGCAGCACATGGGACCATACCATAACAAAACCATTCCAATCTGGCTATATAGTTAATACTGAGATATTTAAGGCATGAAAACATTTGAAAATATAGTTGCAAAAACACTTTACAGATTATATGTATAGTAGAGTTTTGAACTTACAAATAACATGAAATACCAAAATAGGTTGTTACTTTTCCTTTTTCCACCTCTCTTGTTCTCTCTCTTCTCTCTCTCACACACACACACACACACACACCACACACACAACTACACCACACACAAACATACTTTTTACAAGTTAAGACCTTTATACAAAAAACAGGTAATATATTTTCAAATAACATTTCAATGTTCAAACAAAACTGTGCTTCATGTATTTAAAACAAAAGCACATAAATAACACATTGGTTTCCCTATATTTTATATTATTGAATAATGAATTTGATTTTTTTTAAATTGGGTTTTTAACTTTGACTGAAATACTTGCTTCAGACTTACTGAAAGTAGAATTAACATTTTTTTTGACCTCCTACTTTTGGATTTAGGGGGTGATGATTCAGAATCAGATGTGTTCACAGTAATGAATGCTCCTTTCACTAATCCTGGTTGAAGGGGTTCCAGTGATACCTGAATAACAACTCTTGTGTCAGGAGGTATTCCTTCTAGCTGCTTAGGCTTTGTAAACATTTGATGACACTGGGTCTTGTGCTCCCTTTTTCTTTAAAAGTTAAAAACTGCAGCCGTCATTTGGAACACTGGTGAAAACTATTTTCCCAGTGCCTTCTATAATGACATACGTATGGTGTTGCAGTTTTAAAAATTTGGAGACAAAAGAGGCAAAGTAAATTCTTAATGTTACCATGGTATGCTCCAAAATGTGCATCCATATCTGCAATTATGATCTGTAACTGCAAACCTGGCATACATAGGGCATTTCACCAGGCTTATGATGGTCTTTCATGTGCTGTAAGAGAACCTGATCTGCCTCAAAGGACAATTCACAGATTTTTCAGGCTGTGGAGGGCTCCTGGGAAGAGTGGACACTTTCAATGTGACACTGCAGCTGGAAGGGAGAAGGAAACTGGCAGTAGCAGTGCCTGAAGGTGGCGTGGTATTTCCAGCTGTCACCTCTCTGCCTCTCAAGTTCCAAACGGTACTTCACATGATTCATAAATTTGACATTTTTTAGAACTTTCAAGCAGCTGAGGCATTTAAAGACTGTGTGAGTTTTCCATTCTGGCTTCACATCTCCTATATGCTGTTCATAGTAGAAGTCACAAAGTAACACAATCACATTGCCTTCTGTGGGATCAACAAACTTGTTTGGACTTGCTGCACTTGAAAAGTCAGTTTTTGACAGTCCATTTCCCCACGAAGGACTTACAGGCTTGCAATGAACATTGTCCTTTGGAAAAGCTGTTGGACAAGGTTCTCCATTCTGAACATGGCCTAATGAGGTATGAACACTGTCTGGTGTGCTTTGCTGAGTAGTCACTGTGTGAAAAATACCTGAAGGGGACAAAGCTAAAGGGTTATCCTATAATTCCATCACTGAATTTAGGCCTTTTGGGATTTGTGCTCTTCAAAAGTGGAAAGTTACTTTAATACGTGAAAACTTTTATCCATATCTTCTGCAGAAACTGCTGTTTCTACTGGATGCTGCAATGAATTTGTGAAGGTAATCAAAAGGGAACATAACTCTGAAAAGCTATTAGGTACTACTTGTGGTGAAATAATTTTATAATCAGCTTTGGACAAAGGCTCAATAATAATAGACTATCTGTTGATCTTGATTCAGAGACAGAAACTGGCAAGACAGTCTTTGCTTCTGATATAGGAGTCACATGACTAACAGGCTGAAATTTGTGAGCATTATCTTTCCTGAAGTGACCATACCTTTTTCTTCTTGAACTAGAACCTGGGGCAACTCTGTTCAGTATGTTTGAAATGACTGGTTTTGAATTTGAGGTCATCACAACAAAGATCACATCAGCATTTCATTTACATGTTCCACTCCAACCAAGATCAGTTCAGCATCTTCATCATCTACTTCCTTGGTTTTTCCCTTGCTTTTTGTGGTTCTGGCTCTTGTTCTTCTTCACATAATATACATGGTGGCTCGATATTTTAAATACTTTTTGTTCTTGGAGAGTGTGACCACAAGTCCCAGTGCTTCCTTTAAATAAACTGCCACCTAAGTATAAATATATTACATGTTAGTTAAGCACAGAAAAATGTGCTATTTGGTTATCTCCAAAACCCTAGGGTAGTTATAAACACCCTTATCTTACAGATAAAGACACTGAGCATCAAAGAGACTAAATTACAGCTGAAAAACCTATGACTACAAGTCTACATGACTCGAGAATCATAGCTTCGTCCCATGTTTATTTTAATCTCTTCTGTTTAAAAAAAGAAAGGAAGAAAAAAATACCACTGATCATTAGGTGAAATCACATGTAAAGGACAAGTATTTTTACAAGAGCACTATTGTACAGTGTTTAGAAACATGGACTTTCAGACTCAAAGAAGCTTAAGCTGGAATTCTAAGTTAAGTACACACCAGCTGCATCTTTTGGGGCAAATTTATAACTTTTAAATGTGTTTTCATATCTTAAAGACAAACATGTTTATTTTTTGATTTAAGGTTAACAGCACTTTTAAAAACCATCAGCTATTCAATGCCATCTTGTTTTGTAGTAAAATTGGAAAAAAAAAAAAGCTTAAATGCACATTACAACTGACTCACACATACTAATTTCATAAATGTTAATAAATAAAATAGGCAGCAAATTCAAAGTATACATTATCTATATATAGTTAACAAACAGCATAATTAAATGTCAAGTACTTAACACAGGCCTAGGAAACTGAGACTGAACTCTCTTGATAATCCCACCCTAATTCCACACTGATATATCCTAAATTTCTCCCTCAAATTCTGACTAAACTTAAATCCAACAATGCTTCTTCCTTCACTCTACATGTTTCTTCCCCATTACAGCAGGGAGAAGTGATGCCAGTATTTCTCTACTACCAATATCAGACAGAGATATCACACACACAACCGATATCCCTTATGAATATAGATGGGAGAGTCCTCAACAAACTACTGGGGGAAAAAATCTGAGTCAGTGATGCCATCCAGCCATCTCATACTCTGTCATCACCTTCTCCTCCTGCCCCCAGTCCCTCCCAGCATCAGAGTCTTCTCCAATGAGTCAACTCTTCACATGAGGTGGCCAAGGTACTGGAGTTTCAGCTTTAGCATCATTCCTTCCAAAGAAATCCCAGGGCTGATCTCATTCAGAATGGACTGGTTAGATCTCCTTGCAGTCCAAGGTACTTTCAAGAGTCTCACCCAACACCACAATTCAAAAGCATCAATTCTTCACTGCACAGCCTTCTTCACAGTCCAACTCTCACATCCATACATGACCACAGGAAAAATCATAACCTTGACTAGATGGACCTTTGTTGGCAAAGTAATGTCTCTGCTTTTGAATATGATAACTAGGTTGGTCATAACTTTCCTTCCAAGAAGTAAGTGTCTTAATTTCATGGCTGCAGTCACCATCTGAAGTGAATTTTGAGCCCCCTAAAATAAATCTGACACTGTTTCCACTGTTTCCCCATCTATTTCCCTTGAAGCGATGGGACCGGATGCCATTATCTTCATTTTCTGAATGTTGAGCTTTAAGGCAACTTTTTCATTTTCTACTTTCACTTTCATCAAGAGGCTTTTTAGTTGCTCTTCACTTTCTACCATAAGGGTGGTGTCATCTGCATATCTGAGGTTATTGATATTTCTCCCGGCAATCTTGATTCCAGCTTGTGTTTCTTCTAGTCCAGTGTTTCTCATGATGTACTCTGCAGATAAGTTAAATAAGCAGGGTGACAATGTATAGCCTTGACGTACTCCTTTTCCTATTTCGAGCCAATCTGTTGTTCCATGTCCAGATCTAACTGTTGCTTCCTGACCTGCATACAAATTTCTCAAGAGGCAGATCAGGTGGTCTGGCATTCCCATCTCTTGGACATGAGTCTGGGTGAACTCCAGGAGTTGGTGATGGACAGAGAGGCCTGGAATGCTGCGATTCATGGGGTCGCAAAGAGTCAGACATAATTGAGTTACTGAACTGAACTGAAAGATTCTATATCATGATAACATCGGATTTATGGAGGTATGCAAAGTTGGTTCGTTATGTGAAAGTCAATCAACATTATGCCATTTTAATATAATAAAGGACAAAAAGCACATCTGCCTGCAGAAAAAGCATTTCCCTGAATCTATCAGCTCTTCATAATAGGGTTTAAAAGAAAAACCTTAATAACTAAGAACAGAATAGAACTTTCTCAATCAAAGGGTACCTGTAAAAGACCCACAGTTAACATACTTAATAATGAAAAACTGAAAATTTTCCCTCTAAGATTAGGAACAACACAAGGAAGTCTATTTCACATATTGGTTCTATATTATACTGGCAGTTCTATATTATACTGGCAGTTCTATAGCCACAGCAATCAGGTAAGGAAAAGAAATAGTTGTTGTTGTTAAAAACAAAACAAAACAAACAAACAAAAAACAACAAACAAACAGACTTCAGAATGGAAAGGAAAAAGCCAAAGTATATTGGAGATACCATACTTTTATATATAGAAAATCATGAAGAAGCCACAAGCATTAGAATTAATAAAAAGCTTGCAGAATACAAGATAAATATTTTTAAAATTGATCACATTTCTATACAATGGCAACAAATGTTCTGAAAATGAAGTTAAGTAAACACTTGAATCTACACTAGCATTAAAAAGAATACTTAGGAAGTCAGAAAGAGAAAGACAAATATCATATGGTATCACTTACATGTAGACTCTTAAATATGATACAAATGAACTTATCTATGAAACAGAAACAGACTCACAGACGTAGAGAGGAAACTATATGATTACCAAGAGGGGAACTGTGGGGAAGGCATAGATTGGGAGCTGGTGATTAACATATGGAAACTATAATGTTAATATATAAAATAGATAAACAGGATCCTACTGTATAGCACAAGGAACTATATTCATAACTTGTGATAAACAATAATGGGAAAGGATATGAAAAAAATGTGCTTGCATGTGTGTGTGTGTGTGTTTAAATATGAAGGAAAGGAAAGGTAAAAGGAAGGAAGGAAATTAAAGGACAACTTTTGGCAAGCACATACAGAAAGTGGATCCTATTATGTTATGGATAGATTTTAAAATGGTGCAACTGCCACAGAGAACAGTATAAACGTTCCTCAAAAAATTAAAAATAGAACTACCACATGATTCATCAATTCCACTTCTGGATATAAAATCAAAAGAAGTTAACATGGGGTCTTGAGATATTTGCACAGCAATGCTCAAAGCAGCATTAATCACAACCAAGAAGAGTCCGAAGCATCTAAACTTCAAGTGTGATATATACATACATTGGGACATTATTTAGCCATATAAAGGAAATTTTGCCACATGCTACAACATGCATGATCCTTTAAGACATCAAGCCTAAGGAAATAAGCCAGTCATAAAAAAGACAAATACTGTAAGTTTCTACTTATATGAAATACCTAATATAGTCAATATAAAATTTGAATAGAAATTTCAACAAAGATGATAAACAATAGAAAGGAAACAAAGAATGATGGAGTCCAGGGTCTAGGGGAGCAGGGAATAAAAGAGGAGTTTTTGTTAATGGGACAGGTGATAGGTATAGAGTTTCAATTTTGCAAGATGAAAAGTTATAGAGATCTGTTTCATAACAATGTGATAAGGATTTCCATAGTAGTTCAGAGGTTAGGACTCCAAACTTTCCTATCACGGGTGTGGGTATGATTCTCAACCAGGAAACTGTCATTCAAGCTGTACAGCACAGCTAAAACAATGACAACAACAATAAAACAACACTCGGTGTGTGTGTGTGTGTGTGTGTGTGTGTGTGTGTGTGTGTGTGTGTGTGTGTGTGTTAGTTGCTCAGTCGTGTCTGACTCATTGTGTTCCCATGAACTGTAGCCCACCAGGATCCTTTGTCCATGGGATTCTCAAGGCAAGAATACGGGAGTGGGTTGCCGTTTCTTTTTCCAAAAAGGCTGATGAAAGTGTGTGAAATACTTAGCATGTATAAATGGTTAAAATGGTAAAAAATTGTTAGATTTTTTTTTACAACAATTAAAAAAATTAACAACTAGGAAAATAATTTGAATGGACATTTCACCAAAGATGATATACAAATGGCCAACAATCACAAAAATACTGTTTAACATGATTGGAAGTGAAAGAAAGTGAAGTCCTTTAGTCACGTCTGACTCTTTGTGACCCCATGGACTGTAGCCTATCAGGCTCCTCCATCCATGGGATTTTCCAGGCAAGAGTGCTGGAGTGGATTTTCATTTCCTTCTCCAGGGGATCTTTCTGACCCAGGAATCGAGCCCAGGTCTCCTGCATTGCAGGCAGACACTTTACATTCTGAGCCAACAAGGAAGCGCCTAGCAAAATGTAAATCAGTCTCAGTGAAATACTACTTCACACCCATTCAGATCAGATCAGTCGCTCAATTGTGTTCAACTCTTTGCGACCCCATGAACTGCAGCATGACAGGCCTCCCTGTCCCCAACTCCTGGAGGTCACTCAGACTCACATTCATCGAGTCAGTGATGCCATCCAGCCATCTAATCCTCTGTCGTCCCCTTCTTCTCCTGCCCCCAATCCCTCCCAGAATCAGACTTCTCCAATGAGTCAACTCTTCACATGAGGTGGCCAAAATACTGGAGTTTCAGCTTTAGCATCATTCCTTCCAAAGAAATCCCAGGGCCGATCTCCATAAGAATGGACTGGTTGGACCTCCTTGCAGTCCAAGGGACTCTCAAGAGTCTTCTCCAACACCACAGTTCAAAAGCATCAATTCTTCCGTGCTCAGTCTTCTTCACAGTCCAGCTCTCACATCCATACATGACCACAGGAAAGACCATAGCTTTGAATATGTGAACCTTTATTGGCAAAGTAATGTCTCTGCCTTTGAATATGCTATCTAGGTTGGTCATAACTTTCCTTCCAAGGAGTAAGCGTCTTTTAATTTCGTGGCTGCAGTCACCACACAATCTGCAGTGATTTTGGAACCCAGAAAAATAAAGTCTGACACTGTTTCCACTTTTTCCCCATCTATTTCCCGTGTAGTGATGGGACCAGATGCCATGATCTTCGTTTTCAGAATGTTGAGCTTTAAGCCAACCTTTTCACTCTCCACTTTCACTTTCATCAAGAGGCTTTTTAGTTCCTTTTCACTTTCTGCCATAAGGGTGGTGTCATCTGCATATCTGAGGTTATTGATATTTCTCCCAGCAATCTTGATTCCAACTTGTGTTTCTTCCAGTTCAGCATTTCTCATGATGTACTCTGCATGTAAGTTAAATAAACATGGTGACAATATACAACCTTGACGTACTCCTTTTCCTATTTGGAACCAGTCTGTTGTTCGATGACCAGTGCTAACTGTTGCTTCCTGACCTGCATACAGATTTCTCAAGAAGCAGATCAGGTGGTCTGGTATTCCCATCTCTTTCAGAATTTTCCACAGTTTATTGTGATCTACACAGTCAAAGGTTTAGGCATAGTCAACAAAGCAGAAGTAGATGTTTTCTGGAACTCTCTTGCTTTTTCCATGATCCAGAGGATGTTGGGAATTTGATCTCTGGTTCCTCTGCCTTTTCTAAAACCAGCTTGAACATCAGGAAGTTCACGGTTCACATATTGCTGAAGCCTGGCTTGGAGAATTTTGAGCATTACTTTACTAGCATGTGAGATGCATGCAATTGTGCGGTAGTTTGAGCACTCTTTGGCATTGCCTTTCTTTGGGTTTGGGATGAAAACTGACCTTTTCCAATCTTGTGGCCACTGCTGAGTTTTCCAAATTTGCTGGCATATTGAGTACAGCACTTTCACAGCATCATCTTTCAGGATTTGGAATAGCTCCATTGGAATTCCATCACCTCCACTAGCTTTGTTCATAGTGATGCTTTCTAAGGCCCACTTGACTTCACATTCCAGGATGTCTGGCTCTAGGTCAGTGATCACACCATCATGATTATCTGGGTCCTGAAGCTGTTTTTTGTACAGTTCTTCTGTGTATTCTTGTCACCTGTTCTTAATATCTTCTGCTTCTGTTAGGTCCATACCATTTCTGTCCTTTATCGAGCCCATCTTTGCATTGAATGTTCCTTGGGTATCTCTGATTTTCTTGAAGAGATCCCTAATCTTTCCCATTCTGTTGTTTTCCTCTATTTCTTTGCATTGATCGCTGAAGAAGGATTTCTTATCTCTTGTTGTTATTCTTTGGAACTCTGCATTCAGATGTTTATATCTTTCCTTTTCTCCTTTGCTTTTCACTTCTCTTCTTTTCACAGCTCTTTGTAAGGCATCCCCAGACAGCTATTTTGCTTTTTTGCATTTCTATTCCGTGAAGATGACCTTGATCCCTGTCTCCCGTACAATGTCACGAACCTCATTCCATAGTTCATCAGGCACTCTATCTATCAGATCTAGGCCCTAAAATCTATTTCTCACTTCCACAGTATAATCATAAGGGATTTAATTTAGGTCATACCTAAATGGTCTAGTGGTTTTCCCTACTTTCTTCAATTTCAGTCTGAATTTTGCAATAAGGAATTCATAGTCTGTGCCACAGTCGGCTCCTTGTCTTGTTTTTGTTGATTGTATAGAGCGTCCCCATCTTTGACTGCAAAGAATATAATTAATCTGATTTTGGTGATGACCATTTGGTGCTGACCATGAATAGAGTCTTCTCTTGTGTTGTTGGAAGAGGGTATTTGGTATGACCAGTGCATTTTTTTGGCAAAACTCTGTTAGTCTTTGCCCTGCTTCATTCCGTATTCCAAGGCCAAATTTGCCTGTTACTCCAGGTGTTTCTTGACTTCCTACTTTTGCATTCCACTCCCCTATAATGAAAAGGACATCTTTTTTGGGTGTTAGTTCTAAAAGGTCTTGTAGGTCTTCATAGAACCATTCAACTTCAGCTTCTTCAGCGTTACTGGTTGGGGAATAGACTTGGAGTACTGTGACATTGAATGGTTTGCCTTGGAAATGAACAGAAATCATTCTGTCGTTTTTGAGATTGCATCCAATTACTGCATTTCAGACTCTTTTGTTGACCATGATGGCCACTCTATTTCTTCTGAGGGATTCCTGCCCACAGTAGTAGATATAATGGTCCTCTGAGTTAAATTCACCCGTTCCAGTGCATTTTAGTTCGCTGTTTTCTAGAATGTCGACATTCATTCACTCTTGCCATCTCCTATTTAACCACTTGCTATTTGCCTTGATTCATGGACCTGACATTCCACGTTCCTATGCAATATTGCTCTTTACAGCATTGGACTTTGCTTCTATCACCAGACAAATCTACAGCTGGGTATTCTTTTTGCTTTGGCTCCATCCCTTCATTTTTTCTGGAGTTATTTCTCCACTGATCTCCAGTAGCATCTTGGGCCCCTACTGACCTGGGCAGTTTCTCTTTCAGTGTCTTATCATTTTGCCTTTTCATACTGTTCATGGGGTTCTCAAGGCAAGAATACTGAAGTGATTTGCCACTACCTTTTCCAGCGGACCACACCCTGTCAGATCTCTCCACCATGGCCCGCCCATCCTGGGTTGCCCAATGGGCATGGCTTAATTTCATTGTGTTAGACAAGACTGTGGTCCTGGTGTGATTAGATTGACTAGTTTACTGTGAGTATGGTTTCAGTGTTTTTGCCCTCTGATGCCCTCTTGCAAAGACCTACCATCTTGTTTGGGTTTCTCTTACCTTAGGCATGGGGTATCTCTTCCCGGCTGCTCCAGAAAAGCACAGCCATTGCACCTTACCTTGGTCGAGGGGTCTGTCCTCACCGCCACCCTTCCTGACCTTGGAGGAGGGGTGTCTCCTCACCGCCTCCCTTCCTGACCTCTGTCGTGGGGTAGCTCCTTTCGGCCGTGCTTAGTGAGCTGGTCCTCACCGCCCTCCTTCCTCTGTTGTGGGGTAGGAAATAATAACAAGTGCTGCAGAGGATGTGGAAAAAAGGAATTTTCATATATTGTTTACAAATTTTGAACATATATTGCTGAAATAGGTTGTTGAAAATATATTGCTGTAAAATGGTACAACCACGTTGGAAAAGTGGTTTGTCAGTACGTCAAAAATTAAATATAGAGTATCCATATGATCCAGAAATTTCACTCTTGTGTATATCCATAAAAACTGAAAATGTTAAGTCGATGCAAAAACAGTGTTCACAGCAACATTACTCACAATAGCCACAAAGAATACACCATCCAAATATTATCCATTGATTGATGACTGGATAAATAAACTGTGGTATATGTTCACAATGGACTACATGTAAGCCATATACTATATGTTTATACCATATCCAGCCATAAAAAAATGCATTTCTATACAGCCATGAAATGGATGAATCTTGAAAATACACAAACTAGGAGACTTCCCTGGATATCCAGTGTTTAAGACTCTGCACAGGTTCCATTCCTGGGCTGGGAACTAAGATCCCACATAGCTAAATAAATAAATATTTAAAAACAAAATATTACATCTGAATAAAGCCAGACACAAAGGTCACACGTGGTATGTGGGAAACTGAGGTAGAAGAGAAGCAGGAAAGAGAAACATTCTGTTATTCAAATGAAACATATTTTTTTTTCAGGGAGGAGGAAATGAACTACTCTAATAAAGGCTGCTAATAAATTAAATGAAATAAAAACTAAAAATTGCATACTGAGTTAAACATTTGGAATTCACTGGTGACCTTGACAAGAGTGGATTTAAAGGAAAACGAGAGAACTGGAGATAACAAATTCTACAAACAACTCTGCATAAGTCTACAATAAGCAAATATGAAATTAAGGAAGCAGAGGCAGGATGTGTCACCAATAGACAGATTTTTAATGAGAGGTGACATTATAGTCAGTCTGTTTGCTGATGGGAACCATCCAGAGAAACAGAAAACTTAATCACTAGAATATCACTGAATAAACAAGAATTGAGGTGGTAAGAATACACAGAAGAACTGAACAAAAAAGATGTTCACGACCCAGATAACCACGATGGTGTAATCAGTGACCTAGAGCCAGACATCCTGGAATGTGAAGTCAAGTGGGCTTAGAAAGTATCACTAGGAACAAAGCTAGTGGAAATGATGGAATTCCAGTTGAGCTATTTCAAATCCTGAAAGATGATGCTGTGAAAGTGCTGCACTCAATATGCCAGCAAATTTGGAAAAATCAGCAGTGACCATAGGACTGGAAAAGGTCAGTTTTCATTTGGATCCCAAAGAAAGGCAATGCCAAAGAATGACAGAACTACTGCACAATTATATTCATCTCACATGCTAGTAATGCTCAAAATTCTGCAAGCCAGGCTTCAGCAATATATGAACCATGAACTTCCTGATGTTAAAGCTGTTTTTAGAAAAGGCAGAGGAAGCAGAGATCAAATTGCCAACATCTGCTGGATCATGGAAAAAACAAGAGAGTTCCAGAAAAAACATCTATTTCTGTTTTATTGACTATGCTAAAGCCTTTGACTGTGTGGATCACAATAAACTGTGGGAACTTCTGAAAGAGATGGGAATATCAGGTCAATTGACCTGCCTTTTGAGAACTGTCTATACAGGACATTTAGAACTGCACATGGAGCAACAGATTGGTTCCAAATAGGAAAAAGAGTATGTCAAGGCTGTATATTGTCACCCTGCTTATTTAATTTATATGCAGAGTACATCATGAGAAACGCTGAACTGGAAGAAAGCCAAACTGGAATCAAGATTGCTCAGACAACTATCAATAAGCTCAGATATGCAGATGATACCACTCTTATGGCAGAAAGTGAAGAGGAACTAAAAAGCCTTTTGATGAAAGTGAAAGAGGAGAGTAAAAATGTTGGCTTAAAGCTCAACATTAAGGAAACGAAGATCATGGCATCTGGTCCCATAACTTCATGGAAAATCGATGGGGAAACAGTGTCAGACTTTATTTTTCTGGCCTCCAAAATCACTGCAGATGGTGAATTCAGCCATGAAATTAAAAGATACTTACCCCTTGAAAGGAAAGTTATGACCAACCTAGATAGCATATTCAAATGCAGAGACATTACTTTGCCAACAAAGGTCCGTCTAGTCAAAGGCTATGATTTTTCCTGTGGTCATGTATGGATGTGAGAGTTGGACTGTGAAGAAGGCTGAGCACTGAAGAGTTGATGATTTTGAACTGTGGTGTTGGGAAAGACTCTTGAGAGTCCCTTGGACTGCAAAGATATCCAACCAGTCCATTCTGAAGGAGATCAGCCCAGGGTTACTTTAGAAGAAATGATGCTAAAGCTGAAACTCCAGTATTTTGGCCACCTCATGCGAAGAGTTGACTCATTGGAGAAGACTCTGATGCTGCAAGGAAATGGGGGCAGGAGAAGAAGGTGACGACAGAGAATGAGATGGATGGATGGCATCACTTACTCGATGGACTTGAGTCTGAGGGAACTCCGGGAGTTGGTGTTGGACAGGAAGGCCTGGAGTGCTGCGGTTCATGGGGTTGCAAAGAGTCGGACACGACTGAGTAACTGAACTGAACTGACCCGTAGAACATGGCCAGGGGTGGCACACCAAAAAAAAAAAAAAAAAAAAAGAATCGGGTGCAAACCACATGATCAAGAAGGAGACATCAACAGGTAAATATACAGTCAGTGCTTAGAAAGAAGACTCTGGAAATGTGCATATCAGTGAATCGTAAAGTTAAAGTGCAAGATAGTATCACTAATGAGAAACCAAAAAGGCCATTATCCAAAACTCTACAGACAAGAAAGAGTAGAGCAATGTTAGTAAAGGGGACCCCTGTATTCCACTGGTGGGAGGTAAGTGCTCAGAGACTTATAAGCATAACTGTCAAAGTGCCTTGGAATTACAAAATGGCACAGATGACGTCATATGGCAGTTCCACTCCCAGAGTATTTGAGCAATCAACAGATCGTGGAAAGCATACGACAACACCCCCACCTCCACAAACATGCCCTGCAGCATTCACAATGCCCAAGTAATGAAAGGAAAGAATCGCTGGCTACAAACGAAAAGAGAAACTTATGGGACACAAAGACACAATAAATATGACACTGACATTATGAAAATGCAAAAAAAAAAAAAAAAGCCTTTTGCAAGCATATGCAAAAATCTAAAGGGAATCACAGTAAATAAAGAAGGATGGATTAAAGAGATATTACAACATATGCCTTCCAAAGGGGATTAAAAACATATTGATGGAGTGAGTACCCAAAGAAAAGTAAAGTGGACTTACACTCCTGGTAAGAAAATTACAGTTAGGAAAGGGTACTGCTGGGTGAGAGACCAAAAGGTGAAGGCTGGAATAAAGTTCTACCCACAAATACCTATGCAATTCATAATCCACATGGACCTCCTGTATCAAGAGACATGTACTCAACCAATTCCAAAAGGTATCTCTGGCAATAACCACAGCTGAAGTCCTCCAAGTATCTGTGGAAAGGAAGGTGGAACTGTTTCAATGTAACAACTACAACAGTTTTGATAGTTTAAAAAAAATAAAGTTTCACTTAAAAAAAGAACAAAGAGTAAACAACCAAAACTTTTGGTGACTACCTGTGGCTCATTTTACTCTCATTTACAACCAGACTTGGGAATAATGCAGAGGTTGCTGTTACCATGGGAACAAGATGAGGAATGAAGAAATGCTGTCGCCTTGTGGATTTTCTCTAACAGCATCCTTAAAATGCTTGCTGATGGCCATACTATTCACTATTCACAAGGGTGCTGAGCTCCAACTGATACCCACACTTAACAAATTTTCAGGGCTCACAGAGGGGAAAATAAGTAAACTTGGAAGAATGTAACAAGAAGAGTATATGAATAGGTAAACACAATTCCTTGTTTCTTTTAAAAAACACATGGCACATAGGGTGAATTCTAAGAGATACAGACATCTAGCTGTGAGGACATATCACCTCTGCATGAGCATGAAAAAGGGCCACTGTCAAATCCTGGATATGGCATCAATGGCAGAGTAAAATTAATAGAGTGGCAGCTTTAAGGTATTGGTTAAAAGGACCTGGTAAGAGCCATTATGAGCATCACTAGAAATGTGCACTCCCATGAGAGAAATATAAATAAATAAAGAAGTAGAAACAGTATGATAAATCAGATCATCTCCTGGAGGACTTCAGAGATGAACAGATTTCCAACTCTACCCACCCCAAACTAGGTCCTGATGCATCATTCAGAACATCTAAGAAATGAAAGTTAAGATAGTGTACTTGGATAGAGGAATGGATAAAGAATGTGATATAGGTCTGGAATTAATTTTGAATCAAGGATTGAAATTTGAAAGTAGGCCCTCTTCACCGATAGAGGTAAATCCAGAGATCATTACACTGAATGAAGGAACATTTCAAGAAGCATCATGGGATACAATGGAGTGGTGGGATACATAAATCCACTGCAATGAGCACCCACGCAAATGTGACGTGGACATCCAAACTGCCAAGAAAATTATGGGTAGCCGAGGACCTTATTGGATGGAAAGGATACATCTCGAACTTGGTATTAATTTCTTCCCACAGATACATATTAAATACAAAATCCATATAAACCTATTGCAGCAAGAGTGATGTTCAAAACAATTTCTAATAATATGTAGGGAAAACCAAGCACAGCTGAATACATAAAGTAGTCTCACTGTCTCAGAACAAGAATCTGTACATGTAAAACAACTCATCTTTGTCTTCAACTTAAAGAGAATAGGAACATCTACTTCAAAGATCCAAGAGTGAGGAGACATCAGGTTTGGTGGCATCCTCTAGCTCATTCTACTCTAGTATACTTCAAGGCCTGACAAAAACTCTCAGACATCACAGGCCATCCTAAAAGAGGAGCAAATAATAAAGCCTTGCAGCGTGGAGGGTTTTCTCTCTAACAGCAGCCTTAAAGCTATCACTTATGGACATCTGATATACACAAGGTCCTATTGCTGGACTTGACATGACACCTATCCTTGAACATGACAGGAGTCACTCATCAAAAAAAAAAAAAAAGTGATAAAGAAATCCAGGACACTCTCAGGAAGAAAACATCAATAGTTAAATACAGCTCAATGTGCTAAAAAACAAAAACAGAATCACTTAATATTCCTAAGGCTTCTGGGCTTTAAATCATATCTGTTTTTATAGGAGAACATAGGCAAAACACTCTCAGATATACATCACAGCAATATCCTTTATGACCCACCTCCAAGAATATTGGAAATAAAAGCAAAAATAAACAAATAGGATCTAGTTAAAATTAAAAGCTTCTGCACAACAAAAGAAACTATCAGATCAGATCAGAACAGATCAGTCGCTCAGTCATGTCCAACTCTTCGCGACCCCATGAATTGCAGCACTCCAGGCCTGCCTGTCCAACACCAACTCCCGGAATTCACTGAGACTCACGTCCATCGAGTCAGTGATGCCATCCAGCCATCTTATCATCTGTCGTCCCCTTCTCCTCTTGCCCCAACCCCTCCCAGCATCAGAGTCTTTTCCAATGAGTCAACTCTTCACATGAGGTGGCGAAAGAACTGGAGTTTCAGCTTTAGCATCATTCCTTCTAAAGAAATCCCAGGGCTGATCTCCTTCAGAATGGACAGGTTGGATCTCTTTTCCATCCAAGGGACTCTCAAGAGTCTTCTCCAACACCACAGTTCAAAAGCATCAATTCTTCTGTGCTCAGCCTTCTTCACAGTCCAACTCTCACATCCATACATGATCACAGGAAAAAACGTAGCCTTGACTAGACGGATCTTTCTTGGCAAAGTAATGTCTCTGCTTTTGAATACGCTATCAAGGTTGGTCAAAACTTTCCTTCCAAGGAGTAAGCGTCTTTTAATTTTATGGCTGCAGTCACCATCTGCAGTAATTTTGGAGCCCAGAAAAATAAAGTCTGACACTGTTTCCACTGTTTCCCCATCGATTTCCCATGAAGTGATTGGACCAGATTCCATGATCTTCGTTTTCTGAATGTTATGCTTTAAACCAACTTTTTCACTCTCCTCTTTCAATTTCATCAAGAAGCTTTTTAGTTCCTTTTCACTTTCTGCCATAAGGGTGGGGTCATCTGCATATCTGAGCTTATTGATATTTCTCTGAGCAATCTTGATTCCAGTTTGGCTTTCTTCCAGTCCAGCATTTCTCAAGATGTACTCTGCATATAAGTTAAATAAACATGGTGACAATACACAGCCTTGCCACCTCCTTTTTCTATTTGGAACCAGTCTGTTGTTCCATACGCAGTTCTAACAGTTGATTCCTGATCTGCATACAAATTTCTCAAGAGGCAGATCAGGTGGTCTGGTACTCCCATCTCTTTCAGAATTTCCCACAGTTTATTGTGATCCACACAGTCAAAGGCTTTGGCATAGTCAATCAAGCAGAAATAAATGCTTTTCTGGAACTCTCTTGCTTTTTCCACGATCCAGCAGACCTTGGCAATTTGATCTCTGGTTCCTCTGCCTTTTCTAAAATCAGCTTGAACATCTGGAAGTTCACGGTTCACATATTGTTGAAGCCTGGCTTTGAGAATTTTGAGCATTACTTTACTAGGGAGTGAGATGAGTGAAATTGTGTGGTGATTTGAGTATTTTTTGGCATTGCCTTTCTTTGGGATAGGAATGAACATACATTTTCCAATCCTTTGGCCACTGATGAGTTTTCCAAATTTGCTGGCATATTAAGTGCAGCTCTGCCACAGCATCATTAAAAGTGGCCAAAAGCCCTAAACAAACATTTCTTTAAAACAGACATATGGATTGCTAATAAACACATGAAATATGCTTAACATCATTCATTATTAGATAAATGATAATTAAAATTGTAATGAGCAGTCATCTCACACTGTTCCGAGTGGCCATCACCAGAAATTCTACAAGCAAGAAATCCTGGAAAGGCTGTGGAGAAAAGTTAACCCTAATACACTGTTGCTGGAAACACAAACTGGTACAACGTGTATGCAGAACAGTTTGGAGATTCCTTGAGAAACTTGGACTAGAACTGTCATATAACCCAGCAACCCCTCTTCTTTGAATATACCCAGAGGGAATTAGGATTGAACGAAACACATGTATCCCAATGTTTATTGCAATTGTCTTTACAATAGCTATGACATGGAAGTAATCTAGATGCACATTAGCAGATGAATATTAAAGAAGTTGTGGTATATATTCAAACGGAATATTACTCTCCTACAGAAAGGCATATATTTGTGTCACTTTTAATGAGGCAGTTCAACCTGCAGCCTATTATTCAGAGTGAAGCAAGTTAGAGATAGGTAAATACTGCTTATTAAGGCATATAAATGGGATTTAAGAAGACAGTAACAATGATCCTACATGGAGGCTAATAAAGAAGATCCACATACAAAGCACAGACGTTTAGACTCAATGGGAAAGTTCAAGGATGGGATTATTTGAGAACATAGCATTGAAACAGGAATCAGATCAGATCAGATCAGTCGCTCAGTCGTGTCCGACTCTTTGCGACCCCATGAATTGCAGCACGCCAGGCTTCCCTATCCATCACCAGCTCTCGGAGGTCACCCAGACTCACATTTATCGAGTCAGTGATGCAATCCAGCAATCTCATTCTCTGTCGTCCCCTTCTCCTCCTGCCCTCAATCCCTCGCAGCATCAGAGTCTTCTCCAATGAGTCAACTCTTCGCATGAGGTGGCCAAAATACTGGAGTTTCAGCTTCAGCATCATTCCTTCCAAAGAAATCCCAGGACTGATCTCCTTCAGAATGAACAGGTTGGATCTCCTTGCAGTCCAAGGGACTCTCAAGAGTCTTCTCCAACACCACAGTTCGAAAGCATCAATACTTTGGCGCTCAGCCTTCTTCACAGTCCAGCTCTCACATCTATACATGACCACAGGAAAGACGATAGCCTTGACTAGGCGAACCTTTGTTGGCAAAGTGATGTCTCTGCTTTTGAATATGCTATCTAGGTTGGCCATAACCTTCCTTCCAAGGAGTAAGCGTCTTTTAATTTCATGGCTGCAGTCACCATCTGCAGTGATTTTGGAGCCCAGAAAAAGAAAGTCTGACACTGTTTCCACTGTTTCTCCATCTATTTCCCATGTGGTGATGGGACCAGATGCCATGATCTTTGTTTTCTGAGTGTTGAGCTTTAAGCCAACCTTTTCACTCTCCACTTTCACTTTCATCAAGAGGCTTTTAGTTCCTCTTCACTTTCTGCCATAAGGGTGGTATCATCTGCATATCTGAGGTTATTGATATTTCTCCCAGCAATCTTGATTGCAGCTTGTGTTTCCTCCAGTCCAGCATTTCTCATGATGTACTCTGCATATAAGTTAAATAAACATGGTGACAATATACAGCCTTGACGTACTCCTTTTCCTATTTGGAACCAGTCTGTTGTTCCATGACCAGTTCTAACTGTTGCTTCCTGACCTGCATACAGATTTCTCAAGAGGCAGATCAGGTGGTCTGGTATTCCCATGTCTTGAAGAATTTTCCACAGTTGATTGTGATCTACACAGTCAAAGGCTTTGGCATAGTCAATAAAGCAGAAATAGATGTTTTTCTGGAAATCTCTTGCTTTTTCCATGATCCAGCCGATGTTGGCAATTTGATCTCTCGTTCCTCTGCCTTTTCTAAATCCAGCTTGAACATCAGGAAGTTCACGGTTCACATATTGCTGAAGCCTGGCTTGGAGAATTTTGAGCATTACTTTACTAGCGTGTGAGATGAGTGCAATTGTGCGGTAGTTTGAGCACTCTTTGGCATTGCCTTTCTTTGGGATTGTGATGAAAACTGACCTTTTCCAATCTTGTGGCCACTGCTGAGTTTTCCAAATTTGCTGGCATATTGAGTGCAGCACTTTCACAGCATCATCTTTCAGGATTTGGAACAGCTCCACTGGAATTCCATCACCTCCACTAGCTTTGTTCCTAGTGATGCTTTCTAAGGCCCACTTGACTTCACATTCCAGGATGTCTGGCTCTAGGTCAGTGATCACACCATCATGATTATCTGGGTCGTGAAGCTCTTTTTTGTACAGTTCTTCTGTGTATTCTTGCCACCTCTTCTTAATATCTTCTGCTTCCGTTAGCTCCACACCATTTCTGTCCTTTATCGAGCCCATCTTTGCATGAAATGTTCCTTTGGTATCTCTGATTTTCTTGAATAGATCCCTAGTCTTTCCCATTCTATTGTTTTCCTCTATTTCTTTGCATTGATCGCTGAAGAAGGCTTTCTTATCTCTTCTTGCTGTTCTTTGGAACTCTGCATTCAGATGTTTATATCTTTCCTTTTCTCCTTTGCTTTTTGCTTCTCTTCTTTTTGCAGCTATTTGCAAGGCCTCCCCGTATATTACCATGTAAAAGAGAGATGACCGGAGCAAGTTCAATGCATGAAATATGCACCCAAATCTTGTGCAGTGGAAGAACCCAGAAGCATATGGTAAAAAGGGAGGTTTGAGTTGTGTTCAGGATATGGAGACACATGTTTTCATGTGGTGGTTCATGTTGATGTATATCAAAAACAACCACAGTAATACATAGTAATTCCATTCCAATAAATCATTTTTTAAAGAAATATGAAGAAATTAAAGCAATGCATTCAGAAATATCAGGGACATGCTCCAGAATACAATCTCAACCGTTGTTTTATACCTATTCAAGAAAGTGGGCTTAGCAGGGCCAGACCATGTGTGCTAGTATGGAAGCTGAAAGGCAAAGAAGATAAGCTTGAGATTGCAACTATGTATTTGCAGCATGACCTAAGTAGCATAGTCTAAGTAGTGGAAGATGCATGTGGCAGAATGCAAGCTTAGTAGATCAGCATGCCTACTCTGGAGCATAGGCTCAGTAGGAATTAAATGCATGCACTTGAGCATCCTTTCAAAAGTGACGGTACATGTGTTTCAGAGTGATAAATAAGTGCCACAAAAGTGCTCTAAAATGTTGGAAAATACTTGTAAGAAGGAAGATTCAGAGTGGAAGCTCAGTATTTTTTGGGACTGCTATAGACTTCGATTTAAATTGAAGAAAGTAGAGAAGACCCCTAGATGATTAAGGTAGGACCTAAATCATATCCCTTATAATTATACAGTGGATGTGACAAAAGATTTAAGGGATTAGATTTGACAGAGTGCCTGAAGAACTACACATGGAGGTTCATGAAATTGTACAGGAGGCAGTGATCAAGAATGTCCCCAAGAAAAGAAATGCAAAAAGGCAAAATGGTTTCTGAGGAGGCCTTAAAAATAGTTGAGAAAAGAAGAGAAACAAAAGGCAAAGGAGAAAAGGGGATATATACCCATATGAAGGCAGATTACCAAAGAATAGCAGGGAGAGATAAGAAAGCCTTCCTCAGTGATCAATGTAAAGAAATAGAGGAAAACAATAGAATGGGAAAGACTAGCGATCTCTTCAAGGAAATTAGAGATACCAAGGGAACATTTCATGCAAAGATGGACACAATAAAAGACAGAACTTTTATGGACCTAACAGAAGCAAAAGATATTAAAAAGAGGTAGCAATAATTTATACAGAAAAGATTGAAGAACTATACAGAAAAGATCTTCATGGTCCAGATAATCATGATGATGTGATCACTCACCTACAGCCAGACATCCTGAAACATGGAATCAAGTGAGCCTAGGAAGCATTAATACAAACAAAGCTAGGGGAGTCATGGAACCCCAGTTGAGCGATTTCAAATGTTAAAAGATAGTGCTGTGAAAGTGCTGAATTCAATGGGCCAGCAAATTTGGAAAGCTCAGCAGTGACAACACGACTGGAAAAGTCAGTTGTTCCGGTATATGTATTTTAGAGCTTATTTTCTGGAGCTGTGAAATGTGTCCCACAAAGAGTTAGACAGGACTAAAGCAATCTAGTGCAAATAGTTACAAGATTTTTTTTTTTTTTTTTTTTTTTTTTAACCTGTGGCAGCTTTTCTCCAGTGAGAGTTAACTGTGAAGGTGGAACAGCTGCTTAGCTTTCAGTGGTGCCAGGTGTGCAGGGACACTAGACTGAATAGACCACAGGAGTTATGACCCTATCAGAGTATTTTTTTGAGCTTCTTGTACCTGACGATCAGAAGGCCTCTTTGGCCAGTCTTTTCTCCCTAGTTCCAACCATTCAGGCAACACTTAGAAGGCTTCTTTGCCTGGAATCCTTTACTGTTGTTCAATGTGTCAGCACATAGAGAGACCTCCCTCGCTGTGGTCCTACTCTGTAGATCAGTGCATCAGGCACTTAAAGGAGCATTGTGAATGGGTTTCTACTCTAGTTTTGTGCATCAGGCACTTAAAGGAGCACCTTGGGTGGTGTCCTGCTCTGTATTTCAGTGCGTTCAGCATTTGATGGGTCAGCCTCACTATTGTAGTAACTGATGATGCTAGCATGTGGGGAGATAGAGGCTATGGTGATTGCTCCATCCCCATACATGTGACTCAGTGATATCGCCTTTCTTCCGTGGCTGTCTGGCTTTCCTCCAAAGGCATATCCTACCACAGTCTCCTCCCTCACAACCCCCTCTCTCCATCTCTACACTGTAAACAGCAGCCTTCATCCAGGAATTGCTTCAGAATCCCTAAACTCCTGCTCCCAGCCACTGTGCATTTAAGGGGGCACATGCCCTTGTCTGGGGTATGTACAGCTGTAGCAAGGACTCACTGACTCATTGTGTCTAGTTTCCCACAGATTCGATGTTTCACTGTCAGCTTTAATGTTTATTTTATGATTCAGACAATTCTCCTAATGTGGGATTAGACCCCTGCTTCAGCTCCTTTACCCACTCAGGGCAGATTCAGTCCTACTAACTCTCTTGTGTGTGTGTGTGTGTTTGTTGTTGTTGTTGTTGTTGTTGTTTTTTCCCAGTGCTTGCATCCTACTGAGTTTTGTGTCGTTCTATATATTCTTTTCCACTGGTCAGGTACTCTGTCTGCTTTCAGCTGATGTTCTGATTACTCGACTGTGTCTGAAGGTGTATGCCTGATGTATCCACTGAGAGATGTACTCCACATCTACCTACAGTTCCACCATCTTGTTCTCTTATCACACAATAGTTTTAGAGCACAGAATCCATAGTGGCAATAGGTGTGCTATAAAATGTGAGCTCAGACATACACCTGAGGGCAAGCTCAGTGATTTCAGCACAGCTGATCTAAAACATGGATTTAGTGTTGTCCAGAACATGCTTCAAATGTTAAGAAAATTATTTATGGTGTGCCAATTCTAGAGCACAAGATCAGTGGTTGTGTAACATTTGCTAAAGAATGCACGTTCAGTTGTGGAAAGAGGTATGCTCCACAATGCAACTGAGCAGTTTTAGCCATCATGTGGTAGAGTACATTCTAAATAATGGTAGGAACTGTGTTCTAGTGTTCATTCAGTAGTGGCTGTACGCATGTGGCCACTGCCAATGGGATAGCTTCAGACAGCCTGTTTTAAAGTGCAAGCACACTAGTGGCAGAACGAGAACGTGTGCTCCACATTGCAAGCTAAGCAGTTTCAGTATTTCTGTGCTAGAGCTCAGACACAGTAGTGATGTATGCAGGCTCCAAAGGGCCATCCTACTATTTGTGTCATGTCTGCTCTAGAGCACAGTCTTAGTAGTTGTGGGGAGAATCCTCAAAAAAGCACAATCTCAGGAGATGAAGAATAAGTTCTCTAAAGCAAAGATTCGGTGTTTGAAGCATGCCTGTTCTAGATCATGGGTCTGTATTAACAGGGATATATCTAAAGTATGTTTCACTGTTGAGATGCATGCTGAAGAGTTAAGTTTAGCAGATTAAGCATGCCTGCTCTACATCTGCTTCAGAGTGTTATCTCAGGAGTTGCCGTACCATTGCTTAAGAGTGCAGACTCAGTAATTGAGGGACATGTTCTCTTCAACGCTGGGTTTTTATTTTTGGATGCATATCCAGAGACTAAACTGAGAAAATGTGATACACCTGCACAGCCAAACAAGCTCAGTAGTGGAAACACAAGTCCTCAACAGTGCAAGCACTTGGTTTGTAGCATATATGTATTGTGATGCATGATCAATTGAGGCAGGAAATATGAAGTATACACTAGGTCTGTAGTTGTGGCAGATTATCCATAGATGTACCTGTGGAAAACAGGTACACTACCCACAACATGCACAGTCTGGAGTGCTGGATGATTAGCTGCATAATGGTTGGTATAAAATGCCACTGGAGTAATTCTTGCACACACCTTCTAGAGCAATACCTCAAGGAATTGACTTAAATGCTTCAGAATTAAAAGTCACTAGTGGTCACACAGCTGATCTAGAATGATGGTTCACTCGTGGGTAGGATATGTGTTTTACAATGCAGCCTCCATTTTCCTGGAATAGGTTCTCCAGAATGCAACTTCAGTACTTGAGACACCTGATCTAGGGTACAGGAAGAAGAGTAGGGGAAAATATGCAACAGTGGGCAAGCCAAGGCATTGGCAAATTTCAACTGCAGAGTGTGGGATCACTAGTTTAAGCACACAGGCCATGGAGCAAGATTAGTAGTAGTGGAACTCATGGTTTATAAGGCAGGCCCAGCAGTGATAAAACAGTGTATCAGGGTGCAAATTCAGTAGCTGAAATATGAGTGTTTTGGGCCTGGGCTTAAAAGGGGAAAGACACATGCCTCGGAGTGCAAAATTACTAATGGCCATACACATGCTCTAGGCCACATTCTCACTAGCTGCGCCATGCCTGCTTAGTGTAAGGACTCAGAACTGACAGGTGTGTTATAGTACTAGGATTGATACTGCTGGGATGCATGATTCAGTGTGCAGGTGTGTAGTTCAGGCATTCTTACTATACAGCATAGTCTCAGTAGTGTCAGAACATTGGCCCCTGAAGGTACACACAGTCATGATGAGAGATATGCTTCTGAGTAAACCTTAGTAGTGCAAAACCTATGATAAAATGTGTGCACTTGGGAGTCATGAGATGTGTACTTCCAATTGCAAGTTCAGTTACTGTGGCATGTGTGCAACTAGAGCATGTACTCAGTAGACATGGATGCCTGCACTTGAACTCATGCTCAGTAGAGGTGTACCATGTCCGCCAGTGTTCAACCTCACTATGTCTATAGGAGTGCTGGTTCAGCTGTGTCCTGAAGTAAACAAACTTCAGAGTGCATGTTCAGTAATTGTTTAGGCACACCTGAACTACAGCGCAAGTTGAGAAATGGCCTAACTTACCTATAAAGCAACAAGCTAATTATTGTGATATTTATGCTTGAGAGTGAAAGTTCAGCAGGTGATGAGCTCTTGTTTTGGAAGGCAATTTCAGTAGTGCAGGGATGCAGAATCCAGAGTGTAATATACCAAAAATGTATGTGTACTTACAACAGGCATGTTTCAGGGACAGGCTCAGTAGTGGCAGGCCATATTCTCAAGAACCTGGGTTCAGGAGTGATGGAATGTATGCTCTACTGTGCAGTCTCAGTGACAGCAAGGCACCTGTTCTACATCTTTTTCTTTTTAATTCAATTTTTTAACTTTACAATATAGGTTTTGCCATATATCTCAATAGTGGCAGAAAGGGTGATCCAAAGTGGAAACTAAGTAGTTCCAGTGTGCGTCCTTTAGATCGCGGTCTCAGTATCGACAAGCGCATATTCCAGAATGCAAGCTCGGTGTTCGTAGCATGTGTGGTTTGAAATCTGAGAAGGAAATGGCAACCCACTCCAGTATTCTTGCCTGGACAATCCCGTGGACAGAGGAGCCTGGTGCGCTGCTCTCCATAGGTGCGCATGGAGTCGGACAAGATTAAAGCGACTTAGCATGTATGCATGCATTGGAGAAGGAAGTGGCAATCCACTTAAATATTTTCACCTGGAGAATCCCAGGGATAGGGGAGCCTGGTGGGCTGCTGTCTACGAGATTAAACAGAGTCGGACACGACTGGAGTGACTTAGCAGCAGCAGCAGCATTGGTTGAAATTGGGGGTCAGTAGTTGTGAAAACTTTCTTGCATTTTCAGTTTTTACGACATGCCAGGTCCAGAGCCCAGGCACACTTGGTTGTGATATTTATGTTCTAGAGTTGTAATGTATGGTTCAGAGTGCAAGCTAATTACTATACCTGTTCTAATTCAATTCTCAGGAAAAGCAGAATGCAAAGTTGTGATTTCAACCTAAGTAGTTGCTGCATGCATAATCATAAGTAATGGTTCATACACTCATGAGTGCCAGATCATGAGTTGCAGCATAATTGCCACAGTGGCGCACAACATTGGTAAGGAGCATACTTCATAATGCAATCTAAGTAGTTGCTGCATGCATACTACAGAGGGTGAGCTCAGAAGCTTCGCTGCATGCATGTTTCACACTGTGAGCTCAATAGGAATTGATGGTATTATACTGACTGTATGCCTACTTTGGCATAGTCAATAAAGCAGAAATAGATGTTTTTCTGGAACTCTCTTGCTTTTTCCATGATCCAGCGGATGTTGGCAATTTGATCTCTGGTTCCTCTGCCTTTTCTAAAACCAGCTTGCACATCAGGAAGTTCATGGTTCACATATTGCTGAAGCCTGGCTTGGAGAATTTTGAGCATTACTTTACTAGCGTGTGAGATGAGTGCAATTGTTCGGTAGTTTGAGCATTCGTTGGCACTGCATTTCTTTGGGATTGGGATGAAAACTGACCTTTTCCAATCTTGTGGCCACTGCTGAGTTTTCCAAATTTGCTGGCATATTGAGTGTAGCACTTTCACAGCATCATCTTTCAAGATTTGGAATAGCTCCACTGGAATTCCATCACCTCCACTAGCTTTGTTCGTAGTGATGCTTTCTAAGGCCCAAGGCTATGGTCTTTCCTGTGGTCATGTATGGATGTGAGAGCTGGACTGTGAAGAAGGCTGAGCACCGAAGAATTGATGCTTTTGAACTGTGGTGTTGGAGAAGACTCTTGAGAGTCCCTTGGACTGCAAGGAGATCCAACCAGTCCATTCTGAAGGAGATTAATCCTGGAATTTCTTTGGAAGAAATGATGCTAAAGCCGAAACTCCAGTATTTTGGCCACCTCATATGAAGAGTTGACTCATTGGAGAAGACTCTGATGCTGGGAGGGATTGAGGGCAGGAGGAGAAGGGGACGACAGAGGATGAGATGGCTGGATGGCATCACTGACTTTATGGATGTGAGTCTGAGTGACCTCCGGGAGCTGGTGATGGACAGGGAGGCCTGGCGTGCTGCAGTTCATGGAGTCGCAAAGAGTCGGACACAACTGAGTGACTGATCTGATCTGATCTGATGCCTATTTTAGAGTACTTTCTTAGGCGTGGCAGAATGCATACCTTTGAATATAAACTCGATAGACAGGTCCTAAGATGGCAGTCACATAAGAGAAGGAGTTCAATTTTTCCCCAGTAAATACCTCAACACATTATCAGGATATGGAGTAACTTTCACTAAACCAGTTCTGTATGCTGGCAGAGGACACCAGAAAGGCCAATCAATTTGCTCATAATGAGGGAGGAGAAGAGATAAACAAGAAAAGAGAGACAAAGAATTTAAGGATAGAGACTGATTCTAGAACCAGACATGCAACAATATACTGGTTCTGAATTGTAACTCTGCGTATTTAAATTAGATGCAGAGCACATCATATGAAATGCCAGACTGGATGAAGCACAAGCCAGAATCAAAATTGCTGGGAGAAATAGCAATAACCTCAGATACACAGATGACAAAACCCATATAGCAGAAAGTGAAGAGGGACTAAAGAGATTCTTGATGAAAGCTAAACAGGAGAGTTCAAAAGCTGGCTTAAAATTCAACATTCAGAAACTAAGATCATGGCTTCTGGTCCCACGATTTCGTGGCAAGTAGAAGGGGAAACAATGGAAACTCTGAGAGACTTTATTTTCTTGGCTCCAAAATCACTGTAGATGGTGGCTGCAGCATAACATTAAAAAATACTTGTTTCTTTGAAGAAAAGCTATGACCAACCTAGATAGGATATTTAAAAACAGATATTACTTTGTCAAAGAAAGTCTTTCTAATCCAAGCTGTAATTTTTCCAGTAATCATGTATGGATGTGAGAGTTGGACTACACAGAAAGCTGAGCCCTGAAAAATTGGTGCTTTTGAAGTGTGGTGTTGGAGAAGACTCTTTAGAGTTCCTATGCCAAAGCCTTTGACTGTGTGGATCACAATAAACTATGGAAAATTCTGAAAGAGATGGGAATACCAGACCACCTGATCTGCCTCTTGAGAAATCTGTATGCAGGTCAGGAAGCAACAGTTAGAACTGGTCATGGAACAACAGACTGGTTCCAAATAGGAAAAGGAGTACGTCAAGGCTGCATATTGTCACCATGTTTATTTAACTTATATGCAGAGTACATCATGAGAAATGCTGGACTGGAAGAAACACAAGTTGGAATCAAGATTGCCGGGAGAAATATCAATAACCTCAGATATGCAGATGACACGACTCTTATGGCAGAAAGTGAAGAGGGGCTAAAAAGCCTCTTGATGAAAGTGAAAGTGGAGAGTGAAAAGGTTGGCTTAAAGCTCAACATTCAGAAAACGAAGATCATGGCATCTGGTCCCATCACTGCATGGGAAATAGATGGGGAAACAGTGGAAACAGTGTCAGACTTTGTTTTTCTGGGCTCCAAAATCACTGCAGATGGTGACTGCACCCATGAAATTAAAAGACGCTTACTCCTTGGAAGGAAAGTTATGACCAACCTAGATAGCATATTCAAAAGCAGAGACATTACTTTACCAACAAAGGTTCGCCTAGTCAAGGCTATGGTCTTTCCTGTGGTCATGTATAGATGTGAGAGCTGGACTGTGAAGAAGGCTGAGCGCCGAAGAATTGATGCTTTTGAACTGTGGTGTTGGAGAAGACTCTTGAGAGTCCCTTGGACTGCAAGAAGATCCAACCAGTCCATTCTGAAGGAGATCAATCCTGGGATTTCTTTGGAAGGAATGATGCTAAAGCTGAAACTCCAGTATTTTGGCCACCTCATGCGAAGAGTTGACTCATTGGAGAAGACTCTGATGCTGGGAGGGATTGAGGGCAGGAGGAGAAGGGGACGACAGAGGATGAGATGGCTGGATGGCATCACTGACTCGATGGATGCGAGTCTGAGTGACCTCCGGGAGCTGGTGATGGACAGGGAGGCCTGGCGTGCTGCGGTTCATGGGGTCGCAAAGAGTCGGACATGACTGAGCGACTGATCTGATCTGATCTGGACAGCAAGGGAATAAAATTAGTAATAAGAAATTCAATCCTGAATATTTATTGGAAGGACTGATGCTAAAGCTGAAGCTACAATACTTTGGTTACCTGATGCAAAGAATTGACTCTTGTAAACGGCCCCAGAGCTGGGAAAGATTGAAGGCAGGAAGAGGAGCAAATGACAGAGGATGAAATTGAGTCCATCACCGACTCAATGGAGATGAGTTTAATCAAGCTATGGAAGTTGGTGATGGACAGAGGAGCCTGGTGTGTCACAGTCTGTGGGGTTACAAATAGTTGGACACGACTAAGCAACTGAACTGAACTTGTGCTGGGGATAGAGAGTCAATTCCTAGGCAGATTGATAAGAAGTCTGGCCTCCCTAAAGAGGAGAAAGGTGTCTGGATTCTTGAGGAGGAGATAGGGTTCTGGAATTCTCAAGGAGGAGAAAAGGGCAAACATGTTTATTTGTTTTTCTCTATATTCCTTAGTCTTAGTCATATTTTTTTTTCTTTATATCTGGAACTGATTATTACACAGCAAACAATTGAGTTTAAACACTGTAATTGGGATTATATAGAACAATGTATCTTGCTTGAGGACAGTTTCTCTTCCCTGAAAACCTTCTTATGAATCCTAATATTTTAGAAGCTATATAATGGGAATGGGTCTGGTAGGATCTTTCTACTGTTAAATTTTCATCTTGTTATCCTAAAATATAAATTGTGGGAGTAGATCTGGCAAAATTTTCACAAACTTGAGACATTTTTTTTGATTCATTATAATCATTAAATTAAAATGTATGTAACTCCCTTGCTAACAGTAGCAAGGGGGGCATTTTCCAGCCCCCTTCTGATGTCCATGTCAGAAGCTTTCTCTGTTCCTTTTCTTACTTTAATAAAACTCTGCTATGTAAGAGCTCTTGAGTGATCAAGCCTTGTCCTTGGTCCTGAAGTTAAATCTTCTTCAGAGATCTTGAATTCAGAACTATCCATCTTAAGCTATTAGAGAAGGAGAAGTTTCCATACCACAGGAAACCCTCCCAGAGGTTGATTCAGTGGGCCAATTTGGAATTTCAGAGGGTGGTGTAACCATCCCCCATCCCCCCAATCAAAAATCACCCTAAAATTGAAGCCCAAAAGGCAATTATTAGTGGAGAATTGCCTCACAGTCTTGTGTCCACCCACAATGAGTGGGGGCTATGCACAGAGGCACCCTCTGCATCTTCAGTCCTTCGAATAAAGATGGGATTTAAATGCTCTGAGGATACTCTGAGGGAAATAATGTGATGTAGGAGGCTGAATCACATAATGCCAGAGAGACAAAAATAAAAAAAATAATAAAAAAAGAAATGTTACCATGAGAAGGCTTGAAGACCACACTGCGACCCCTGACCTGCTTAAAGAACAGACTGTGCCCTAGTATTTACCACCGAAGCAGAGCAAGCTAGCTTCCATTATGACCCTCCCAGGAGGCAAAAGATTCAGAATGTTGACAACCAAAGGCAGAAGGCTATAACCTTTTAGGCCCAGGAGACTGCATCTCCTGCCAAGCTGTGAGCAGACTCTATCCATGAGTAGCCTCTAACCATAGCTTCCTGGGATCTGGGACAGTTTATAGCTGCCAAGAGTGTCATAACATGAAAGCAACTCCTCCAAGGAGATGGACAGCTCACCATGCATGGACTGTATCTTGTGGAGTATCTGAGAAACTGACCAGAATGAACCTGAGCAGTGCACAAAAAGCATGGCCCCCCAGGGACTATGACATCACAGCTATCCTGAGAGCCTGAGTGGTTCTCTGGAACAGTGTACTCTGGAACATCCTGGAACCTGAGCAGCTTGGACTTGGGAAGTGCTTTAGACAAAGAGCCCACCTGGGACTATGCTTGAGCAGAACACCAGGCCACTTCAGCCTGGGAAGAGCAGGAGGCGCATGGCTCAACTGGGACTAGGCATTCATAGAACACCCAGAAATACAAGCAGCTTGGGCCTTCGAAGTGCAGGAGACAAGGAACCCACCTGGGACTGTGTCCCAACAGAGAACTGGGGAGTCTCGACTTCTTGGGCCTGGGAAGAGCAAGAGACACATGGCTCAACTGGGACTGGGCATTCATAGAACACCTGGGAATCTGAACAGCTTGGATCTGGGAAGTGCAGGAGACACACGACCAACTTGGGACTGCACACTTAGCACAGGATGAACCCTAGGTAGCTTGGGCCTGGGAAGTGCATGAGATACATGGCCCTCCTGTTACTGTACCCTCACGGGGCACAAAGAAGCTTGAGTGGTTGGATCTGAGAAGAGCACATCACTTTGGACTTTGGCAGACCCTGTGCTATCCATTCACTACAAGGGCTCCCCACAAATGCCAGGGGTATTTGTTTGCAGTGTTCCTGCCTCTCCACAGCACAACAGAGCAAATGATGAATAGGGTCTACTGTCACCTCTTCCTATCAGGGCTTAGATTAGACATTGAAAAGGCTTGCAAGCAGAGGAGGTCAGCCTAAGTAAAGATAAGACAGGAGAACCACTCCAGAAGTGGCAGGTGCAACAGATTAAAATCAAGCAGTAAAATTGCATTTAAGGACAATTGCAGACTTTGAGAAAACGTGCAAGCTAGAACAAGGGATAACTTGACACTGAACTGACACCACAATAGTTTTTTCTAATTTTTGTATTTGATTATGTTTCAGTTTATTTTATATTGTACATTTAGGAGTCCAAATTCTAGTTTAGGCTTTTTAATTTTTGCTTTCTGATATTTGTTATTAATTTTGTAGCATTGAGTCTATTTTTAATATCTATTTTAATTCAGGGATTTAATTGCAGGTTTCATTGTTCTCTTTCCTTTTGACTTTCTTTTCTCCTCCTGATCACCTCTATCTTGCTCTTTCCTCTTCTTTTCTCTATATAATGCTGTGAATCTCTTTGACTATTCAGAATTGGAGTTGTTCCACCACTAAAATGGAGTTTTGTCTTCTGTGCAATGTTGAAAGAGTAGTCTTGAGGGTACTGAAAGAGGGGGACCAAAAACCAGTTACAGGTAGCTCAGTTCCAGAACTTTGGATCATCATAGAACCTCTGGTCCCGGGGAATGGTGATAGACAATATGCCATCCAAAAGGATACATGCCTACACTGAAAGCAAGCTCCATCCAAGAGCAGCAAGCCCCAGTGCAAGACAACCCATGCTAATTTTCCAGCAAAACAAGAACACACTGAACAAAATTAAAAGGCAGTCTTTTAAGTTCAGTCAGGTGTGTCTGACTCTTTGCAATCCCATGGACTGCAGCACACCAGGCCTCCCTGTAAATCAACAACTCCCAAAGTTTACACAACTCATGTCCATTGAGTCAGTGATGCCATCCAACCGTCTCCTCCTCTGTCATGCCTTTCTCCTCTGGACCTCAATCTCTCCCAGCATCAGGGTCTTTTCAGATGAGTCAGCTCTTCACATCAGGTGGCCAAAGTATTGGAGTTTCAGCTTCAGCATCAGTTCTTCCAATAAATATTCAGGATTGATCTCTTTTAGGATGGACTTGTTGAATCTCCTTGCAGTACAAGGGACTATCAAGAGACTTCTCCAACACTACAGTTTAAAAGCATCAATTCTTTGATGCTCAATTTCTTTATAGTCCAACTCTCACATACATACTTGTCTACTAGCAAAACCATAGCTTTGATTAGACAGACCTTTGTTGGCAAAGTAATGCTTCTGCATTTTAATATGCTGTCTAGGTTGGTCATAACTTTCCTTCCAAGGAGTAAGCATCTTTGAATTTCATGGCTTCGATCACCATCTGCAGTGATTCTGGAGCCCTTTAAAAGAAAGCCAAACACTGATTGCCCATCTATTTGCCATAAAGTGATGAGATCAGATGCCATGATCTTAGTTTTCAGAATTCTGAGCTTTAAGCCAACATTTCACTCTCTTCTTTCGATTTCATTAAGTGGCTCTTTAGTTCTTCCCTTTCTGCCTTAAGGGTGGTCATCTGCATATCTGAGGTTATTTCTCCTGGAAAACTTAATTCCAGCTTGTGCTTCATGCAGCACAGTGTTTCTCATGAGGTGGTCTGCATAGAAATTAAATAAGCAGGGTGAAAATATACAGCCTTGACATATTCCTTTTCCTATGTGGAACCAGTTGTTCCATGTCCCGTTCAAACTGCTGCTTCTAACCTGCATAGAGGCTTCGCAAGAGGCAGGTCAGCTGCTCCGGTATTCCCAACTGTTTAAGAATTTCCCAACGTTTATTGTAATCCACCAGTCAAAGTCTTTAGAATAGTCAAGAAAGAGGTAGATATTTTTTCTGGAATTCCCTTGATTTATTGATGATCCAGGGGATGTTGGCCATTTGATCTCTGCTTCCTCTGACTTTTTGAAAACAGCTTGAACATCTGGAAGTTTACGGTTCATGTATTGCTGAAGCATGGCTTGGAAAATTTTTAGCATTGCTTTACTAGCATGTGAGATGAGTGCAATTGTGCTGTATTTTGAGCTCTCTTTGGCATTGCCTTTCTTTAGGATTGGAATGAAAACTGACCTTTTCCTATCCCAAGCCACTGCTGAGTTTTTCAAATTTGCTGACATATCAAGTGAAGCACGTCCATAGCATAATTTTTTTGGATTTGAAATAGTTCAACTGAAATTCTATCACTTTCACTAACTTTGTTCATAGTGATGCTTCTTAAGGCCCACTTGACTTCACATTCTAAGATGTCTGGATCCAGGTGAGTGATCACATCATCATGATTATTTGAGTTGTGAAGATCTTTTATGTACAGTTCTTCTGTGTATTTTTTGCCACATCTTCTTAATATCTTTTGCTTCTGTTAGGTCCATACCATTTCTGTCCTTATTGTGCCTATCTTTGAAGAAATACTCCTTTTGTATCTCAAGTTTTCTTGAAGTGATCTCTAGTCTTTCCCATTCTATTGCTTTCCTTTATTTCTTTGCACTGATCACTAAGTAAGGCTGTCTTATCTCTTCTTGCTGTTCTTTGGGACTTTGTATTCAAATAGGTATATCTTTCCTTCTGTCCTTTGGCTTTCACTTCTCTTCATTTCTCAGCTATTTGTAAGGCTTCCTCAGGTGCCAATTTTGCCTTTTTACATTTCTTTTTCTTGGGGATGGTCTTGACCCCTGTCTCCTTTACAATGTCATGAACCTCCATCCATAGTTCATCAGGCACTCTATCAGATCTAGTCCCTTAAATGCATTTCTCACTTCCACTGTATAATCATAAAGGATGCGATATAGGTCATTCCTGAATGGTCTAATGGTTTTCCCTACTTTCTTCAATTTAAGTGTGAATTTGTTAACAAGTATTTCCTGATCTGAGCCACTGTCAGTTCCTGGTCTTTTTTTGTGATGTCTAGGAGGAGTAAGCATCTTTTAATTTCATGGCTGTAGTCACTATCTGCAGTGATTTTGTAGCACCCATAAGTAAAATCTGCCACCATTTCCATTGTTTTCACATCAATTTGCCATGAACTGATGGGACAGGATGCCATGATCTCAGTTGTCCTAATGTAGAGCTTTAAGCCTAACTTCTTCACTCTCCTCTTTCACTCTCATCAAGAGATTCTTCAGTTCCTCTTCACTTTCTGCCATAAGGGTGGTGTCATCTGCATATCTGAAGTTATTTACATTTCTCCTGGCAATCTTGATTCCAGTTTGTGTTTCTTCCAGCCCAGCATTTCTCTGCATAGAAGTTAAATAAGCAGGGTGACAATATACAGCCTTGAGGTACTCCTTTTCTTATTTGGAACCAGTCTGTTATTCAATGTCCTGTTCTAACTGTTGCTTCCTGACCTGCATACAGGCTTCTCAACAGGCAGGTCTGGTGGCCTGGTATTCCCATCTCTTTCAAAATTGTCTACAGTTTATTTTGATCCACACAGTCAAAGGCTTTTGCAGAAGTAGATGTTTTCCTGGAACTTGCTTGTATTTTCAAAGATCCAGCAGATGTTGGGAATGTTATCTCTGTTTCCTCTATATTTTCTAAAACAAGCTTGAACATCTGGAAGTTAACAGTTAATGTATTGCTGAAGCCTGGCTTGGAGAAATTTGAACATTACTTTGCTAACATGTGAAATGAGTGCAACTGCATGGTAGTTTGAGCATTCTTTGGCATTGCCTTTCTTTGAGATTGGACTGCCCTGGTGGTTCAGATGGTAAAGCATATGTATATGATGCGGGAGACCTCAGTTCGATCCCTGGGTTGGGAAGATCTCTTGGAGAAGGAAATGGCAATCCACTCCAGTACAATTGCTTGGAAAATCACATGGATAGAGGAACCTGGTAGGCTACAGTCCATGGGGTCGCAAAGAGTCAGACACGACTGAGCAACTTCATGTCCATGTTCATGTTCTTTGAAATTGGAATGAAAACTGACCGTTTCCAGCCGAGCCACTCCGGAGATTTTCAAATTTTATGACTTATTGAGTGCATCACTTCGACAGCATCATCTTCTAGGATTTGAAATAGCTCAATTGGAATCAAAGCCATAATAGAGTCTGCTAATTCTCTTATGGACATTGCACTGCCTCTCAGGAAAAAAAAAATGAGATCCACAGCCATCTTCTATAGCAACAATGAAAACAAAATTCCCTCAACTAGAAAACCTTCAGAAGCCACTGGTCCCAACACATTCATTGGGAGGAGACTACCCAGTTAATAGCAATGATGACCCTCCAGTTTGCAAAAAATGGACCCCAAAGACAGCCATCTAAACAACATGAAAAGGCAGAGACATATCCAGCAGATGAAGGAACAACATAAAAATTAACAAACCAATGAAAGAGGAGGAAGTAAGAAGTCTGCTGTAAAAACAATCGAGCATAATAATAGTCGAAGCCTTGGAAACAAATGGAGCTACAGATAAATAGACTTTAGATATGGATTGAGAAGATGAAAGGTGTGTTTTAACAGGGCATAGAAGAAATAATGAGTAGTCAATCAATAAGGAACAATGCAATAACTGAGATAGAAATCACTCTGTACAACAGAAACAATATAGTAACTGAGGCAGAAGAAAGACTAAGTGAGCTGGAAGAGAGGATGTTGGAAAGAAATGAAGCAGAGCAGGGAAAATATAGAGAAATGAAGACAGCCTCAGAGACCTCTGGGACAATGTTAAATGCCCCACATTTAAATCATAGGTTTCCTGGAGAAAGAAGACAAAAGGAAAGGGCATGAGAATATATTTGAGGAGAAAATAGTTAAAAACTTCCCTAAAATAGGAAAAGGAATAGACATCTCAGATGAAAAATCCCAGAGTGTCCCGTAAGGATAAATCCAAGACAAAACATATCAAAACACACATTAATCAAAATAAAAACAAACAAATAAATATACACAATTAACACATATTAAAGAAAACAAAGGAATAACAACAAATAACATAGAAGGAAATTCCCTTAAGGATAACAGCTGATCTTACCATAGAAGCTCTTCAGCTTAGAAGGGAATGGCAGGGTATACTTAAAGTGATGAAAGGCAAAAACCTACAGGCAAGATTACTCTATTTAACAAGGATAGTATTCTAATTCAAAAGAGGAATCAAAAGCTTTACAGACAAACAAAAGCAATTAGAATTCAGAACCACCAAACCAGCACTTCAGGAAATGCTGAAGGTTCTTCTCTAGATAGGAAACAGAAAAGCTTTACAAAAACAAAGCTACAAAAATTTATAGTAAATGATAACAAAATCATACTTATCAACAACTACCTTAAACATGAATGGGCTAAATGTTCCAGTGAAAAGATGAAGACTAGCTGAATGCATACAAGAATATACTGTCTGCAAGAAAACCACCTCACAACTAGGAACACATACAGACTGAAAGTGATGGCCAGGAAAAAGCTATTTTGTGAAAATGGAGAGCAAAAGAAAGTGGGAGGAGCAATACTCATATCAGATAAATGGACTTTATTTGAAGACCACTATAGGGGACAAAGAAGGTTGCATTACCTAATAACCAAGGTATCAATCCAAGAAGAAGCTATATGTACCCAAGTTAGGAGCACCTCAATACAAGAGGCAAATGCCAGCAACTATTAGAGCAGAAATAGACACTAACCAATAGTACTGGGTGATTTTAATACTCCATTCATAACCGGACAGATCATCCAGACAGAAAATCAATAAGGAAAACTCAAGTGTTAGATGATACATTAGACCAGTTTGACCTAACTGATATGTACAGGGCATCCCACCCCAAAAGAACAGATTCCACTTTTTTCTCCTTATTCTCAAGGGCAAATGTAACATTATCATAGGACAGATCACATTCACGGTCACATCTAACCTTGGTAAACTTCAAAAAAAATGTAATATTTTCAAGCATATTTTCTGATCATAATGTTGTTAGATCAGCTATCAACTATAGAAGGAATAAAATAGAAGAAACACAAATAATTTGGAGGCTAAGAGTACAAAATTCAAATTTGAATTCAAAAAAATTCAGAATTTTTTATGAAAAAAGCAAAATCTGCCAATGTAGTCTTAGATGGAACATATCTCAATATAATGAAAACCAAATATGACATATCCACTGCAAAAATTATTGTCAATAATGAAAAACTTAAAATATTTCCTTTAAAATCATCATTAAGGCAAGGGTGCCCATAATCATCACTGCTAGTTTTGTGAACTCTAGCCACGCCTTTCAAAGAATAAACAGATATCAAAAGAATCCTCATTGGAAAAGAAGCAGTAAAACTCTCTTTATTTGCACATGATATTATTCTTTACACAGAAAACCCAAGAGATGCCACTAGAAAATTATTAGAGTTAATCAATGAATAGAGTAAATGTGCAGGGTATAAAATTAATACACAGAAAACCTTATATTCCTATACACTAAAAATGAAAATTCAGAAAGAGAAATTAAGGAACAATCTGGTTCACCATTGCAATGAAAGAAATAAAATAACTAGAAATAAATTTGCCTAAAGAGACAGAGGGCTTCCCTAATAGCCCAATTAGTAAAGAAGCTACCTGCAATGCAGGAGACTCCTATTCAATTCCTGGGTCAGGAAGACCCCCTGAAGAAAGGATAGGCTACCACTACAGTATTCTTGGACTTCCCTTGTGGCCCAGCTGGTGAAGAAGACTCCTGCAATGTGTGAGGCCTGTGTTTGAACCCTGGGTTGGGAAGATCTTCCTGACCTTGAAAGTGGAATAGCTCCTCTAGGCCCTCCTGAGCCCACATAGCCCCTGCTCCTTGGGTGTGGAGTTACTCATTTCAGCTGCCGCCCCTGGCCTCAGGCTTGGCATACCTCCTCTTGGAGACCATCCCCATGGAAAAGAAATGCAAACACACACACACACACCCAAAACAGCTGTCTGAGAAGGCCTTATAAATATCTGTGAAAAGAAGAGAAGCAGAAAGCAAAGGAAAAAAAGAAAGATATAAGCATCTGAATGCAGACTTCCAAAGAATAGCAAGAAGAGATAAGAAAGCTATCCTCAGCGATCAATGCAAAGAAATAGAGGAAAACAACAGAATGGGAAAAACTAGAGATCTCTTCAAGAAAATGTGAGATACCAAGGGAAAATGTCATGCAAAAATGGGCTTGATAAAAGACAGAAATGGTATGGACCTACGGAAAGCAGTAGATATTAAGAAGAGGTGGCAGGAATACACAGAACTGTATATAAAAATAAAAATCTTATGCACAACAAAGGAAACTATAATCAAGATGAAAAGACAGCCTTCAGAGTAGGAGAAAATAATAGCGAATGTAGCAACTGACAAACAATTAATCTCAAAAATATACAAGCAACTCCTGCAGTTCAATTCCAGAAAAATAAACAGCACAATCAAAAAATGGGCCAAATAACTAAATAGACATTCTCCAAAGAAGACATACAGAGGGCTAACAAACACATGAAAAGATGCACAACATCACTCATTATGAGAGAAATGCAAATCAAAACCACAATGAGGTACCATTTCACGCCACTCAGAATGGCTGTGATCCAAAGTCTACAAGCAATACATGCTGGAAATGGTGTGGAGAAAAGGGAACTCTCTTCCACTGTTGGAGAGAATGCAAACTAGTATAGCCACTATAGAGAACAGTGTGGAGATTCCTTAAAATACTGGAAATAGAACTTCCATATGACCCAGCAATCCCACTGCTGGGCATACTCACAGAGGAAACCCGAATTGAAAGAGATGTGTACCCAAATGTTTATTGCAGCACTGTTTCTAATAGCCAGGACATGGAAGCAACCTAGATGACCATCATAAGATGAATAGATAAGAAAGCTGTGGTACATAAACACAATGGAGTATTACTCCACCATTAAAAAGAATACATTTGAATCATTTCTCATGAGGTGGATGGAACTGGAGATTATTTTACAGAGTGAAGTAAGCCAGAAAGAAAAACACCAATTTAGTATAATAATGCATATATATAGAATTTAGAAAGATGGTAAGGATAACCCTGTACGTGAGACAGCAAAAGAGACACAGATGTAAAGAACAGTCTTTTGGACTCTGTGGGAGAGGGAGAGCGTGTGATGATTTGGGAGAATGGCATTGAAACCTATATAATATCATATATGAAACAAATCGCAGTCCAAGTTCGATGCAGGATACTTGTTGCTTGGGACGGGTTGGGACTGGTGCACTGGGATGACCCAGAGAGATGGTACAGGGAGGGAAGAGTTGGGGGGGGGGGGCAGGGATCCGGGATGGGGAACACGTGTGTACCTGTGGTGGATTCATGTTGATGTATAGCAAAACCAATACAATATTGTAAAGTAATTAAATTCCAATTAAAATAAATATATTGGTATTAAAAAAAAAAAAAAAAAAGATCTTCACGACCAAGATGAGGATGGTATGAACACTCACCTAGAGCCAGATATCCTGGAATGTGAACTCAAGTAGGCCTTAAAAAGCATCACTACAAAGTTAGTGGAGGTGATGGAATTCCAGTTGAGCTATTTCAAATCCTGAAAGACGATACTGTGAAAGTGCAGCACTCAATATGACAGCAAATTTGGAAAACTCAGCAGTGACTACAGGACTGGAAAAGGTCAGTTTTCATTCCAATCCTGAAGAAAGGCAATGCCAAAAAATGTTCAAACTACCGCACAACTGCAGTCATCTCACATGCTAGTAAAGTAATGCTCAAAATTCTCCAAGCCAGGCTTCAGCAATACATGAAATGTGAACTTCCAGATGTTCAAGCTGGTTTTAGAAAAGTCAGAGGAACGAGAGATCAAATTGCCAACATCCGCTGGATCATCAAACAAAAAACAAAAAACAAGAGAAGTTCAGAAAAGCATCTACTTCCTCTTTATTGACTACGTAAAAACCTTTCACTGTATGGATCACAATAACCTTTGGAAAATTGTGAATGAGATTGATATACCAGAGCACCTGACCTGCCTTGGAGAAACCCATATGCAGGTCAGGACGCAACAGTTAGAACTGGACCTGAAACAACAGACTAGTTCCAAGTAGGAAAAGGAGTACACCAAGGCTGTATATTCTCATCCTGCTTATTTAACTTTTATGCAGAGTACATCATGAGAAACGCTGGGCTGAAAGAAACACAAGCTAGAATCAACATTGCTGAGAGAAATATCAATAACCTCAGATATGCAGATGACACCACTCTTATGGCAGAAAGTGAAGAAGAACTAAAAAGCCTCTTGATGACAGTGAAAATGGAGAGCGAAAAAGTTAGCTTAAAGCTCAACATTCAGAAAACCAAGGTCATGGCATCTGGTCCCATCACTTCATGGGAAATAGATGGGGAAACAGTGGAAACAGTGTCAGACTTTATTTTTCTGGGCTCCAAAATCACTACAGATTTTGCACTACAGTAACTGCAGCCATGAAATTAAAAGACACTTATTCCTTGGAAGGAAAGTTATGACCAACCTAGATAGAATATTTAAAAGCAGAGACATTACTTTGCCAACAAAGGTCCATCTAGTCAAGGCTATGGTTTTTCCAGCGGTCATGTATGGATTCATGAGAGTGGGAATTTAAAGAAAATTGAGCACTGAAAAACTGATGCTTTTGAACTGTGGTGTTGGAGAAGGACTCTTGAGAGTCCTTTGGACTGCAAGGAGATCTAACCAGTGCATTCGGAAGCAGATCAGCCCTGGGATTTCTTTGGAAGGAATGATGTTAAAGCTGAAACTCCATTACTTTGGTCACCTCACGCAAAGTGTTGACCCAGTGGATAAGACTCTGATACCTGGAGAGATTTGGGGCAGGAGGAGAAGGGGAAGACAGGACAAGATGGCTGGATGCCATCACTGACTCAATGGACATGAGTCTGGGTGAACTCTGGGAGTTGGTGATGGACAGGGAGACCTGGTGTGCTGTGATACATGGGGCCGCAAAGAGTTGGACATGACTAAATGACTGAGCTGAACTGAACTGTAGCCTTCAGAATTGGGAGAAAATAATAGCAACTGAAAAACTCACAAAAAAAATTGATCTTCAAAATATGCAGGCTGCTCATACATCTCAATACTCAGCTACAAATACTACTCTGAAAAACCAATAAAAGAAGTTATACAGATGACTAAAAGACCCAGAAAAGTTGTTTAGCATCACTCATTATAAGAGAAGTGCAAATCAAAACCAATCACTCATTATCAGAGAAGTGCAAATCAAAACACATTGAGGTATCATTTCACACTGGTCAGATTGGCCATGATAAAAATGTCTACAGTATAATTGTTGGAGAGCATGTGGAGAAAAGGGAATCTTTTTAAACTGTTGATGGGAATGCAAACTGGTACAACCATTATAGAGAACTTTGTGGAGACTCCTTAGAAAGTTAAAATAGAAATGCCCTATGACCCAGCAATCCCGCTTTTGCACATGAACCACAAGGAAACTAGAATTGAAAGAAACATATGAAGTAATATTTCCATAAACATTTGTCTATTCTTAGATGCAGAGAAACCCATTTTTCTAGAGAATACTCTTATTCATTCTGAACTCTCGTCACCCTGCCAGCAGTTAGGCAGGTACAATCCTAACCGCCCTGCATTACATTCTCAAATTATTTACCCTTCAGATTTATGAGCAGGATCTAAAGCATCCCTAATCATGTTTCATAGAGAAAAGGTGTCAGTAGGGACATGCAAAGTGTAATAAGTTTTTAGCTGTTTCCCTACGTTTTGTCAAGTATCTAGGTTATCAGTGCCCTCTTCTGAAAACCAAGGATTTTGCTCTTGTACAAATGTAAAAAAGGATTGAATACTAGCCTTCTTAACTTTAATTCCTCTTTTATTTAACAATCACAAGATAACTCCTATAAAGAGTTGTCATTCTTTTGATTCGTTGTTACACGTGTCAGTGATTTCTGTCTTCAAGGAAAGTTTCAACACTACACAGTCTTCCTCACCCTACCTATCTTATGCAGGGGCGGGGGTCTGCAGCTCCCCCTAAGTGGGACCCTAGCCATCCCGAAAACTGGGCAATGAGGAGACTTAACTTCACGTTCCTGTTCCAGGCACCACTTGCCAAGGTCCAGCCCCAGCAGGATCCAGGGATATGCTCAGGATGAATGGTGTCAACGAGAGCGAAAGAAGAGGAGAGAAAAAGAGGCTAATATGCATTGGTTTACACAGAAAGCCAATAAAGCCCCTAACATGGGACTTGCTCTGTTCACGAAGGCCACAGGGACCCTCTGGATGGAGCGAAGACACAGAGCTCCTTCTCGATTGGGTCTTAGAAGGCCGGCAAAAAGTGAACTCAGAGAGCCTCTGTGCTCCAGGAAATCTGCCTGAGAAAAAGAGAGAGAGAGAAAAAAAGATTGCACGGGGAGACTGAGCTTAGGTGAAACAGGTCTGCAGCTTTATTTTAAAAAGGGGCTTTTATACCCCGAGTTACACATTTCCAGAAATGAAAGATAAAAATTCATGCACAATCAGTTCAACATTCCATCAGTTTTACATTTATCAAAACCAGGACATTTTATACATAACTTTCCACAAAAAAAGAGTCTTATGTACATTATCTTCTGACCCTGTGGACTGTTAACATTTTTTAACTCTTTCTTGATAAAGGATGGTCAACCACAAAACCTGCATTCCCTTTATCTTTCCAGTCTGCAGTTTCCCCTGTTGAAACAGAGCAGTAGGACTGCACAGTAGGAAACAGAGCTACATTCTTATGGAGCAAAGAAGCAGTGGGTTACAACAAAGAAAGAACTTATTACCTCAAGGGTCTTATGTTGCTAATGCCAAGACTACTGCTTGTTTTTCTTGCATACCAACTGTACTAGCTAATGTACTCCAAGGCACACATTGGGTAAAGTACAAGGAAACTTAGTAGCAAACATTAGCTCAACAATGCAGAATTATTCCAATAAAGCTTTTTTTTTTTAATCACTCAAAGGTTATGCTTGGGGTGTTGTGAACAATCATGTGCATTAGTTGCAAGAGTGTATGGATAAACCTGCCAAGCAAGCTAAAATAGTAACAGAGGGGTTAGAATTAAAACGTTCCTTTTAAGCCAGGAGACTTATCAATTAAAGGCTCAAGTTGATTTTCTTCAGAGAATGGTGGTCAGGGAGTGCCCCCTGTTGATGTCAGAACTAGTGAAAGGCATAATATAGTAAACAGTAGACAGCCAGATTTTGGTTTGGGGGCAGATGCACGAGCACGTCCAGGGAATCTCTCAAGTCCTGATCCACCTTTGCCTGTCAGGTCTTCTCTGCATGAACTTTGTCATGCGTGGGGTCTCCCGTGGTGGTTCCCAGTAAATGTTTTTCTGTTCTCCATGTGAGAACACATCCTAGCCTGCCTGGTCGCCCAAGCCTGAGGGGCCAGGAGAAGTAAGAGCATCAAGCTAAGCCATCCATCCTATAGTCCTGATACCCAATATATGTATTCTGCAAAGAGAACAATTAGCAATGTTTCAAACTGGAAGACTCTGCAGGTAGAAGGTCCTTATGCTGCAGTTCTGGTCCATCACTGAAAGCACACAAAAAGGCAAACCTTGCTCATCCTCAATGCAAGATCAGGGAGAGTATGCCTGGCACTTGAGAAGGACAGAATGGCCCTTGTAGCAGGCTTGTCAAGGGGTTGTGTGGTCACCCACTTCAGTTTCTGTCTCTGGGGTTGCAGCCTGTTCGGTGTCTTGTAAGCTCTGAACTCTCACTGGTCACCCCCAGGCACTTTCCTCCTGCCTCTCCTTTCTGCAAGGAATCCTTAGTGCACCATTGTGACTCCACTTAGACCTTGCTCGCTCAGTGAGATAACAGGGATCAAGGCTTCAGTGCTTCTTCTGGCTGGAGTCTATGTGGAATCTTTCCCTATGACTTTCAGGCTTTTCTATTCAACTTCCACTACCTGGTTAGGTCACTTCCGACAGCTCGTACTCATAAGCGTATTGGCAGGTGGTTCGGCACCCACATGTATGTGTGCACAGTAACATCCCTGAGAGGAAACTTGGACATATGCAGAAGTACACTTTCTTCTCCAGGACCATGTACTTTGGTAAGCACCCAACTTTCTTTCTCCTGGTTATTTTTTTTAACTTGCTCATCGATCATGTCAGGTTGTACTTCTGAGTCTGTGACTTGGTGCCAAGAATGCTTGAACCACCCAGGCCTCACTGAGTTACTAAATGCCAAGACTCCTTTTCAGTTGCTCTAATTAGGCCTAGGTAGGCCTTCATACAATCAGGTATACCTACTTGCCTACACAGTCGAAGTGCCAATGAAGCCTGTCCCTGGTTGGGCCCAAAGATATCCAAGACAGTCACCTGGAAGGCATGGTCTGTCTGAGTGTCACCTGTGCAGATCCCCTATAACAAAATCAGAGAATCTGCTCCAGAGAGACTGCCAGAATCCTCCCTCAGGTGCAGACGCACACCTTTGCCCCTCTAGACCCCCACAGCCAGGGGCAAGATCCCAGGGGAAAGAAGAAATTAATGTCAGGACTTTCAGCACACACCATGGGATATCTTTGGCAGGACCGCTACTGCCTAGACCATGGACCCTGGACCCTGAAAACCAACAGGCTTCAAGTTGCCTCCAGGGGCTTCCCTGTCTCCCACTGGCCCAAGTTTCCTTAGGACATGCAATAAGCACACCATCTTGCTTCCTCCCTGCTCCCTCTCTCACAGGCACATCCCAGCAGAGGGCCACACACGTACACCCACCCCCTGCACTTTCTTTGCCTACCTGCACTGCCTGGGAGGCTGGAAGTGCCTGGAGGCATGCCACACTCACACCGGGTCTCTCCTAAGATGGCTGTGGTTTTGCACGGACACCCTACCTTAGCTTATTTTGCATTTTGTGTCGCATCGAGATAGTGTGTGCCACCCTCATGGAGAATTCGTGCTGGCTGTTGGGATGATCCTGGGCAGCACAGGCCCAGGACCTTCCTAGTTCTCCTCACATGTGTGGAACAAGTCTCCAGTGCAGCAGGCAATCCATGCCTCTTTGCCCTTCAGATCTCTGCCCAACTCGGCAGGACCTTAGCCTCCTCACCATCCTAGTCCTGCTGTAGCCACATCCAGCATTTCCAAAGGATGGTCCACATAACCGCAGACTAAGGGCTCCACAGCCAGTGGTTTTAAAGCCCTAACCCACCTGATTTGTCCTGGGTGAATCTTCAGACCATGCACCCCCTCTTCCCGGTCCAAACACACACAACAACACGGTAGAAATGGTGAGTGTGTTTTGTATTTGCTTTAATTGCACATTTCTAGAACCACAGTCTGGAGTTATCACTGGCCATCCTTTCCTCGTTCTCATCCTGTACAGGGTCACTGCAGAGATACGGCGACCAACCACCTTTAGATTGGGGATGCCTCGTGCCACCTCTTATGGTTGATAGGCACCTCCTCTCCTGTTGCTTTCGACTCTGTGTCTGCCCTGGGTCAGACACACACACACACACACACAGCCACACAAGCACACACATGTATAAACAACATGCTCGGAATGGGAACACAAATGCAAAAAGGAAAACACAAGTGTTTCAGAAACCCTTGATCCCTGTTTGTGTTTGTGTTTCTGTGCCGAGCATGTGTGTATATACATGCATGTGCTTGTGTCGACTGTGTTGTGTGTGTGTGTGTGTGTGTGTGTGTGTGTGTGTGTGTGTGTCCAACCCACGGAGGATGCAGAGATCAAGGTGACAGGAAAGGTGGTGCTGAGCTACCTTAAGAGGAGGCACGAGGCATCGCTAGTCTAAGGGTGATTGATCTCTGCCATGTCGGAGATGGAGTCGATAGGCACCATGCCCTGCCCTTGTGGTTCCCTGTTCAACTACCTCATCCATGAGTTCTTCCCTCCACAAGCTCTTTCCTGTTCACCTCCTCCATGAGCTCTTCCATATTTCCCCAAGGTAGCCTGAAGCCGTTTCCAGTGCAGCAAGTGTGGTTGTTGTGAGCCACCAAGTCCTGAATGTGGAAATTCAGAGAAGATCCCAAAGTCAGCAACCAGATGCACTGGGAACCGGAGATTACATCCTTTCAATGCTAGACGTTGCCGGGGTAAGGGGCGAGAGTGAAGGGCCCAGGCAATCTCAAACTCAGTGAGCAACAGGAGGCCATTAAATGGTAGGACCCACGGAGAGATGATTCTGAAAAAGATACTTATTTCACCCTGCCTCTAGAAGTATCACCTAGGACTCTCATGCTGCAACCTCAACTGATTTGAGGGAGACACTTACTCTTTGGAAGGATAGTTATGACCAACCTAGATAGCATATTCAAAAGCAGAGACATCACTTTGCCAACAAAGGTTCGCCTAGTCAAGGCTATGGTCTTTCCTGTGGTCATGTATGGATGTGAGAGCTGGAATGTGAAGAAGGCTGAGGGCTGAAGAATTGATGCTTTTGAACTGTGGTGTTGGAGAAGACTCTTGAGAGTCCCTTGGACTGCAAGGAGATCCAACCGGTCCATTCTGAAGGAGATCAGGCCTGGAATTTCTTTGGAAGGAATGATGCTAAGGCTGAAACTCCAGTATTTTGGCCACCTCATGCGAAGAGTTGACTCATTGGAGAAGACTCTGATGCTGGGAGGGATTGAGGGCAGGAGGAGAAGGGAACGACAGAGGATGAGATGGCTGGATGGCATCACTGACTCGATGAATGTGAGTCTGAGTGACCTCCGAGAGCTGGTGATGGATAGGGAGGCTGGGCGTGCTGCAGTTCATGGGGTCGCAAAGAGTCGGACATGACTGAACGACTGATCTGATCTGATCTGCTTCACTCATGGAGACACTGAATGCCCAAGTCCCATCTCAGCGGGCCACCTGCTACATGCATTGCCCAAACTCATGTTCCTCAGCCAGCTTGCATGAGCCTGAGCATCCCCATTTGGAAAAGGACAGTTCACGGCTCCAACATGGCTGTCCCTTCACAGCCCACCTCCAGACCCCTTCATCACATGTGTTTCTGTCAGTTACCACTCATGGAAGTATCTTCCCTCCTGAGGTAGTACCTCAGGGAATCATCCCACTCATCTTAGCTGATGGTCTGCTGGCAACATGAACAATGTCAGCCCTGGGCTGACCAGGACCTAAACCCTCCCATGAGCAGCCAAGAACTCCAACATCAATCATCAACTGTATGCAGGACCAAAACAACTCCACCTCAGCAATCCTCTTTGATTCTGGGCAGTGATGACCTGACAACCAGTTGAGAAAATTTAGGCTCTTTGTGTCCAGCCTGTGGCTGGTTACTCCCTGTTCAAGTCCCAGAACCAATGGACTGGTGTGCAATGATGTGCCCTTTATGCTGCAGAAAGACAGGGGAGATGGGTGTGAATCCTGCAGGTGGATCATCCTCACCCCTTGCGCACCCACACTCATCACTTCAGAAACCACGTTTTACTAGTGATGTCAAGGTAATACTTCTTAATGATCACTGAGTTCAAGAAGCAGGGGTGTTCCTAAAAGAAAAAGATCAACTTGCTGTGGGACTGGGGATGGCTTGCACCTGTACGTGTTAGGATAGGGAGAAGAGAAAAGGTGCAAGCTTCTAGGGGCCTCAGCTTGCCTCCCATTAACAGCTTCCACAAAGCCGCTCAAAACTCTCACAGTGCAGGAACATGGATAACATGATCCTCCTACTCCCCACCAAGTCCCATACCCACCCGTCCTCAGTCTCCCTCACTGACCTTCAAGTCGATCATGTAGCTGATAAAGTCTTTATCTGGTCGCTGATCATGACAGAAACTTCAGGGTGGTTCATGATTTGCTTTAAGTCAAGGAGCCATATAGGTCACATGCGATGCCAAGAAGAGCCAGGAACATCAGCCCTAGTCTGGGGTGGAAGAAGGACACTGGAACCGGCATCATCAAGGATTCCAGGCACTTCCTCTTGCCCAGCCACCACTGATGTCCTCAGGCCCTTCCATAATATCAGACACACTCATTGCTCTGGGTTCCTTGTGGTGTTCTGCATCTGAGGTGTTCTGCATTCCCTATACAGGGGCTGTTTCTGATCACTACTCTTTTCCAGACCTGTGTATGCTGAGTAGTGGCATATCACTGCTTACATGGTCAGACTTGCAGTCGTTTTAACATTTCTTGTCCAAAAGCAAAGGGACTGGTGTGTGTTTGTGCATGTGTACGTGTGTGTGTGTGTGTGTGTGTGTGTGTGTGTGTGACTCCCATGTCTCAGTTATTTTTGGAATCATCCACATTTACAATAACTGTCTGCCGAGGCTGCTCTGTTGTACTGTCTCTGATCATTCCTGACTTAGAGGCCTTGAAGTTGCTCCTCCTCAGATGCAGGCCTGAAGTAGCCACACAGTCATGGCTGCGAAACTCATAGGTGTTGCCCTGTATGGACTCTACTCAGCTGTGCCTTTGGAGCCTGCCAATTGCCCAGTACCATGCTTCCTTCCGGGTCCACCAGCACCCATCCTGCGCCCTCACCCCCACCCATCCTCCTGCTCCTGCCTCTGCAACTCCTTCTCCTCCTGAGCAGTGGAGCCCAAGGAGAGGCAGAAACGTTACCACTTTGGCCCAGAAGCCAGGGATGCCCTGGATAATGGCTGTCCTCTGAGCCAAGTCACTCTTTGTCCTCTGATGTCTCTTGCACGTGAACTAAACATAGGCCCTGCGGTTTTTCTCATGGTCAGAGCTCAGTTCCACTTGCACGGTGGACAGCGCCTGTAGAGCATCTAGGGCCAGAAGCTCATTCAGGCCTCCAGGCCTTTCCTGGCCCTGCTCCTACAACGTCTTCTCCTCCAGTTCCTGGGAGGACCCCTGCTGCTGCTCCTCATCTGCCAAAAGCTTCACCTCCTGCATGATGACTTCCACAAGCAGCTGGAACATCTGCCTGATCCCTGCCACATCTCTGTCCACCAGGGTCCTGCCATCCCCTGCCGCCTCTACCATGAAGAGGGTGGCATCTTCGCCTGGCTTGAAAACTGGTTGCTGCAAGGTCGTAGCCATGCACAGCTTCACAAGGCAGGCCATGGGGCCCCATCCCCCAGAGCACCCGGGCTCACAACTAAAAGGTCTGGGGTCCCAGCGTGCTCCCGCATTCTTCTGACCACCTCTCATGCTCTTCTGGGTCCCGGCCATGACCCCAGGCTTTCAGAAGTGAAAGGACGGGACATAATAGCAACAAAGCAAGTGGTGTGCAATGGCGGCCCAGACTGCCACAAACCTGTGGGGCCAACTTGTTTTGTCGGGGTGAGGAGTGAGAGGCACGGTCGGGAGGCAGAGGCTGGTGTGTGAGGGGTGGCCTGAGGCTGAAGAAAGTGGTGGTGGACAGCCCATGACCCAGTGAACGGGCTCTGGGACATCAGCCAAACAGGCAGGGCCCTAGGCTGTGAGCCACACACAGGCTGCTGGCCCAAATCTAGACCAATGGCCAAGAGGGTAGTGGACGGCACCCTTATGGACATGCCCCTAGACCAGAGGGCTTCTTCCCCAGTGCCTGGGCTCCAGCTATATCACATGGACAGATTCTGCTCCAGGGAGCTAGCAGGTTTTGCATCTGCCACTAGCCCAGGCACTGTCATTGACTTGGATCTGGACATTCCAACCACGGTTTCCTGCTCCACAATCCAAACAACACACTCCTGTGTCCCACAGGACTTTCAATAACTGGGAGCTCACCCTGAGTATCCAAAAGATACACAGGCGTGACAAGTGGCTGGACACTTTTCCCATGGGACTGAGTACCTATTGCTGTCCAGATGCTAGGGGAGTAGGGAAAACCCCACAATTTGCAAAATTGATCTCCATTGTTTAGGGACACCAGAGCCTTAGGGTATAGAGTTCTCTGTGTCTCTATCTCTGCTTCTGGCATAGCACTGTTTTGGGCAATCCTTCTGTGTGTGTACCAGGGCTGGTGTCTATATGTCTCCATCTCTTTAAGTGGTGCTGTTGCCCTTTGCCACTGTCTGGATACCAGTACTCACACAAGAAGCTTATCCTTGGTGTGAAGCCAAGACCTTCTCCTGAGTGAGTTGCACTAACCTGAGATCAGACTTTTTTTTTTTTTTTTTTAATTTAAATTTATTTATTTTAATTAGAGGTTAATTACTTTACAATATTGTATTGGTTTTGCCATATATCAACATGAATCTGCCACGGGTGTACACGATCAGACTTTTTCAGTTCACACGTTCGGAGAGTGCTTTCTCAAACTTGAAAGCCAACAGTGGGCGGTCACTGCTGAACCTCAGAAGGGGTTAGGTTACCCTCCCTCCCTCACTGGACAGACATGAACACTGCACAGGTCTGCAGCGTCTTGGCCATACTTTGCACAGAGGGAGAAATGGGACATGCCCTGCTGGCATGAGGATACTCTGAACCTTATTCAAATGCTTACCAATGAGAAGCTAAGGACAACTCCCTGTTAAGTTCCATGACTCCCTGGTGCTCTAGACATGCACGTCTGACCATGTACCCTATTGAGGCTCTTTCAAAGTGGTTCTGTTCTCCGTGTGAGAACACATGCCAGCTTGCCCAGTCGCCCAATCCTGTGAGGCCAGGAGCAGCAAGAGGATTGACCTAATCCACCCATCCTATAGTCCTGACCCCTGATATGTGCATTCTTCAAAGAGTACAAAGAGTGATGTTTCAAACTGGAAGACTATGCAGGTAGCAGGTGCTTATGCTGCAGTGCTGGTCCATTTCTGAAACCTCAGAAAAAAAAAAAAGGCTAAGGATGCTCATGCTCATGGCAAGGTCAGGGAAACAAAGCCAGAGTTTGAGAAGGATAGAAAGGTTCTTGTACCTGCATGTCCATAGGATTGTTGGGTCACTCACCAGGGCTTCTGTGTCTTGGGATTGCAGCCTGTTCTGTGTCTCAGATCCTCTGCACTCTCACTGGTCACCCCCAGGCACTTTCTTCCTGCCTCTCCTTTCTGCCAGGCATCCTGTGTACACCACAGTAATTCCACTTAGAAATTGCTCACTCAGTGAGATAACAGGGATTGGTACCCTGGCTCCAGTGCTTCTGATGGCCAGAGTATATAACTTTCCCTATGACCTTCATGTTTTTGCTATCCAACTTCCATCACCTGGTTAGGTCAGTTTCTACACCTCATACTCACAAGCTTACTGTCAGGCGCTTTTCATGCACATATGCACACACATGGGTGTATACACACTAATATCCCTGAGAGGAAACTTGCACATATGCAGAAGTACAAACTTTCTTCTCCAGGAGCATAAATTTTGGTAAGCACCCTAATTTCTTCTTTTTTTTTTTAATGCTATTTTGCTTAACTTTACAATATTGTATTGCTTTTGCCATACATCAAAATGAATCCTCCACAAACTTTCTTTGTCCTGGTTATTTTCTTTCACTTTGTCATCGATCATGTCAGGTTGCACTTCTAACTCTGTGACTTAGCCACAAAGGTTACAAAATTTTGGCATTTGCTCCTGACATGGACCTATCTGCAGAGCATTGGGCAGGGTTGGAAATGCTCTCCGTGGAGTGGTGAATGACACATGCCTGCCTTCTGCATTCTCCCATCACCTTGGACAGCTTCACAGCACCAGACACGTTGGCCTGACCCATTGCCTGTGCATTCTTTCAGGGGATGAGAAAACAAGGACATCTGGGCTCAGCTGACTTGGAGAACTGCTTTCTCAATGTGCATCTATCTAGGTCATTCCTGGTCAATGATGTGTTCCTGTTGCTAGCTTACCACCCCCAATACTCTGAGTGAGGCCCCCTGTTCTTTCTACCTGTGTAGCTTTCTGTGTGCACCTGTCTACCTGTGCTTCCAAGCGCTATCTCCCTTTAGTAGGAAAAGGCCAGAGACACTCGAGCCTCCAAGAGCCTTCAGAGACTGTGAGAGGCCTGGGTGTGATCCAGTGTTGTGAAGAAGGTGCACAGAGATAGAAGGTTTCTTCTGATACAAGGCATGAAACCCGAGACCATAATGGTAAGGTGGCATTCCTACAGGTAGTCCCTTCTGTTTATTACTACCCAGACCCATGGAGTCCCCAAACAGATGATAATCTGGGAAACCTGACCTTTCTGTGCCCACAGCTCATGCCTCCCTTGGGCAGAAAGCAGTTTTTCTACCTCAAAAACACCAAGAGGACTTGATTCCACCCAGGCCTCATTGATTTGCTAAAAGTGAATACTCTCTTTCAGTTGGTTTCATTAAGCCCAGGTAGGACTCCCTACAGTCAGGTATCCCTGCTTACCTACACAGCCCACCTGCCAAGAAAACCAGTCCTTGGTTGGGCACAGGGACATCCAAGATGGTTTCCTGGAATGCAGTTTCCCTATGAGTGTCAACTGGTTCAGATTACCTACAACAAAATCAGAGATTGTGCCCCAGAGAGACTGCCAAAATCCTCCTCCAGGTGCAGACACACACCTTTGCCCCTCAGGCCCCCAGAGCCAGGGGCAAGACCCAGAAGAAAGAAGGAATTTATGTTAGGGCTTTCAGCATGAGCCATGGAGTATCTTTAGCAGGACTGCTGTTGCCTTTCCCCTGGACCCTGAAAACCAGCAGGCCCTGACCTGCCCTCAGGGCCTTCCCTCTCTTCTACTCTCGCGAGTTTCCTTAGGACATGCAATCAGCCCACCATCCTTGTTTCCTCCCTGTCCCCTCCCTCACAGGCACACCACATCAGAGGAGCACACATGTACAACATATGCACTTTCTTCACCTTTTAGCATTTCCAAGGAGGCTGGAAGTGACTGGAGGCATGCCATGCTCTTACATTGTCTCTCCCAGGATGCCTGTGATTTTGCACAGACAGCATACCTTAGCATGACTCGCAATTTTGGCCCATCGTGCCAGTGTGTGCCACCCTCATAGAGAGAGGGTTCTGGCTGATGAACTGATCCTGGGAAGCACTGGCCCAGGACCTTGGCGGGTCTCCTTTTCACATGAGTGGAACAAGTCTCCAGTACAGCAATCTGTGCCTCTTTCTCCTTCAGGTCTCTGTCCTCCTCAGCAAGACCTTAGCCTCCTCAACCATCCCAGGCCCTCTGCATCCACATCCACCTTTTCCACAGGATGGCCCATGTCCCCACAGACTGTGGGCTACACAGGCGGTGGTTTTTAAAGCCCCACCCTGATTTGTCCTGGGTTCATCCACAGACCATGCAACCCCTCTTTCTGGTCCAAACACATACAAGAACGGGGAGAAATGGTGAGCGTGTTTTTGTATTTCGTCTCATTGCAGATTTCTGGAGCCAAGGTCTTGAGTTATCACTGGCCATCCTTTCCTCATTCCCATCCTGGACAGGGTCACTGTGGAAACAGGGCGACCAACCACCCTTAGACTGGGGACACCTTGTGCCCCCTCTTCTGATTGCCTGGCATTTCCTCTCCTGTCGCCTTTATCTCTGCTTTTTCCCTGGGTCAGACACACAAACACACACACACTCAGGCAACACAAGCACACACGTGTATACACACACAGACTCGATACGGGGACACAAACGCAAATAGGGAACACAGGTGTTTCAGGAGCTGAAGATGCCCGTTTCCAGCAATGTCGGAGATGGCATCACTAGGCACCATGTCCTGCACTTGGAGCTCTCTGTCCACCTCCTCCCTGAGCACTTCCATATATCCTGAAGGCAGCCTGAAACCTCTTCCAGTGCAGCAAGTGTGGTCATGGTGAGACACTGATTGGTGGATGTGCAAAATCACAGAAGATCGCAAAGTCAGCACACAGGTTCACTGGGACCCTGGAGAGGATGCCCTTTCAATGATAGGCCTTCTCAGGGTAAGTTGAGGGAGTGCAGGGCCCAGGCAATCTTAAACTCAGTGAGCAACAGGAGGCTGGGGGATGGCAGGACTCACCGAAGGATGATCCTGACAAAATACATAGTTCACGCTGCCTCTAGTAGTATCACCTAGGACTCTCGCACTGCCGCTGCTGCTGGTGCTGCTAATTCGCTTCAGTCGTGTCCGACTCTGTGCGACCCATAGACGGAAGCTCACCAGGCTCCCCTGTCCCTGGGATATACACGATGAAGTATTACTCAGCCATTAAAAAGAATACATTTGAATCAGTTCTAATGAGGTGGATGGAACTGGAGCCTATTATACAGAGTGAAGTAAGCCAGAAAGAAAAACACAAATACAGTATACTAACGCATATATATGGAATTTAGAAAGATGGTAACAATCACCCTGCTTATGAGACAGCGAAAGAGACACTGATGTATAGAACAGACTTTTGGACTCTGGGACCGGGAGAGGGTGGGATGATTGGGGAGAATAGCATTGAAATATGTATAATATCATATCTGAAATGAGTCAGTCCAGGTATGATGCCCTATAACAGATGCCTGGGACTGGAGCACTGGAATGACCTGGAGGGATGGTGTGGGAAGTGGGGAGGGAGGAGGGTTCAGGATGGGGAACACGTGTATTCTGGTGGCGGATCCATCTCGATGTATAGTAAAAGTAATACAATATTGTAAAGTTAAGCAAAAGAAAAAAAAAAAAAAAAAGAACACTGGAGTGGGTTGCCACTTTTTTCTCGAATGAATGAAAGGGAAAAGTGAAAGTGAAGCCGCTCAGTCGTGTCCGACTCTTAACGACCCCATGGACTGGAGCCTACCAGGCTCCTCCATCCATGGGATTTTCCAGGAAAAGGTACTCGGGTGGGGTGCCATTGCCTTCCCCATCTCGCACTGCAACCCCAGCTAAATCGAGGGAGACTTGCTTCACTCACGGATACACCGAGTCCCTAAGCCCCTAGTCTCAGCAGATAATCTGCTACATGCATGATCCAAAATCTGGCTCCACAGACAGCTTATATGGACCTGAGCCATCCCCATTTGGTAAAGGACAGTGTCCCTGCCACTACATGGCTCTCACTACAGGGCCCACCTCCAGATCCCTTCGCCACATGTGTTTCTGTCAGTCACCACTCATGGCAGAACCTTCTGTCCTAGGATAATACTTCACAGGATCGACCCACACATCTTCGCCAATGATCTGCTGGTAGCACAAGCAAGATCAGCCCAGGGCTGAACAGGTCCCAAACCCACCCATGAGCATCCAAGAACTCCAACATCAATTGTCACCTATATGCAGCCCCAAAGCAAACCCACCTGAGCAATCCTATTCGATTCTGGGCAGTAGTGGCGTGACAACCAGTTGAGAAAGTTAAGGAACCTGTTGTCCAGCCTGTGGCTTGTGCTCCTCATTCAAAGTCCCAGAACAAGGGGACTAGAGTGGAATAACATGCCCTATAACCTGCAGAAAGACAGGGGACACAAGGGCGGATTCCGCAGGTGGATCATCCACCTCCTATACACACATACTCTCACCACCCTGGAGCCACGTTTTACCAGTGATGTCGAGGTAATACTCCTTAATGATCACCGTGTTCCAGAAGTAGGACTTGTCCCAAAAGGAAAAGATCAGCTTGCAGAGGGACCTTTTATGGCTCTGCACCTGCACCTGCCAGGATAGGGACGAAGGTAAAGGTGCAAGCTTCTAGATGCCTCATCTTGCCTCCCAGGCAGGCATTAACAGCTTCCACGACACCTCTCCAAAGTCTCACAGTGCAGGAACATGGCTAACACAATCCTTCCACTCCCCGCCAAGCCCTATACACACCCATCCTCAGTCGCCCTCATTGACCTTCAAGTCCATCTTGTAGCTAAAAAAGGCTTGATCTTGGTTGCTGATCATGACGGAAACTTGAGGGTGGTTCATAATCTGTTTTAGGTCAAGGAGCCATTCAGGCCACATGCTGGGCCAGAAGATCCAGTAGCAACCGCTGTAGTCTTGGGTGGAAGAAGCACACTGGAACAGGAGTTTCCAAGGATGCTGAGTACTTCCACTTGCCCACGACCATTAATGTCCTCAGGCCCTGCCATACCACCAGACACGCTCATGGCTCTGGCTTCCTTGTGCTGTTCGGGGCTGTTTCTCACAGCTACTGTCCTCCTCCTGACTTTTGTGTGCTAGGTAGTGTCATGTAACTGCTTACCTGGTAAGGATTTGCAGTCCCTGTTGCACACTGTGTCTTCAAGCAAGGGGCTGGTGTGTGTGTGTGTGTGTGTGTGTGTGTGTGTGTGTGTGTGTGTGTGTGTGTGTGTGTGTGTGTCTTCAGCAAGAAAGCCCCGGGCCTTTGACCTGCTCCCGGTCTTCACAACGGATGGTGCACATGTGTCTGAATGGGTCTGCAACTCAGAGCAGATGAGAACAGCAGCCCCTTCCAGTTCCACCTTGCTTGTGAGCCACCCTGTGCCTTTTCACTGCACTAGTGAGTGCAAATACAGGGGCTATGAGTGACAGGCGTGCGTCTTGGGACTCCCGCTCTCTCAGCTATTTCCTGGAATCATCCACATTTACAACAATAACTGTCTGCTGAGGCCGCTCTGGTGTACAGTCTCTGGTCATTTCTGGCCTAGGGTGCTGCTCCTCCTCAGATGCAGGCCTGAGGGACACACCCAAAGTCATGGCTGCAACACTTACAAGTTTGGCCCTGCCAGACTCTCCTCAGGTGTGCCTTTGGAGCCTGCCTCTCCCCCGGACCACACTTCCTTCAAGGGTCTCCCAGACCTTCCCTGCTCCCTTGCCCTGCGCCCTCACCTGTTTTAGAAGGATCTTTAGCACAACCATCTTGAAGGTGTTTTTGTCATTCTTTAATTTGGCTATTGGAAAAGGCAATGCCACTCACTCCAGTACTCTTGCCTGGAAAATCCCATGGACGGAGGACCCTGGTGGGCCGCCCAGTCCATGGGGTCGCTAAGAGTCGGACACGACTGAGCGACTTCACTTTCACTTTTATGCATTGGAGAAGGAAATGGCATCCCACTCCAGTGTTCTTGCCTGGAGAACCCCAGGGATGGCGGAGCCTGGTGGTCTGCCTTCTGTGGGGTCGCACAGAGTCGGACATGACTGAAGCGACTTATCAGCATCAGCAATTTGGCTATAAAGCTCACAAATTTTAATAGCACAGTAACACAATTTTTCTAATGTCCACTGTGAGAGTTTGGTGAGCTCTTGATGAGTTTCTTGATTTCAGTTAGAAAGCCCTGCTTTACTCTTAGGGCGGTAGAATCTCCTGAAACTGAAGGAAAGATTATAAATATTTCAAAATAATTTGATTATGTTACATTTTACTAAAGACTTAAAACAGTTTCAGCTTTCCGCTGCCCAAAATATTACTCCTAACTTCTGAATATCTTCATGATTTTATTGTGGGAATCTGGGAGAATTGATTCTCAGTATTTCATAATTTCACCAGTAAGCTCTGAGGTGAAAAACACATTGGAATTACTTTTTTAAATTGGTCCTAGACACAGCAATCAGGGGAAAAGGAAATAAAAGGAATATAGATTGGACCCAAACAAACTATTACTATTAGAAGATGGCATGACCCTCCACACAGCGAACACTAAGGATGCCAGCAGAAAATTACTCGAGCTAATTAATGAATAGAGTTAGCTGAAGAATACAAAACTAATACTGGGAATCGCTTTCATTCTGATACATCAGCAATGAAAAATGAGAAAGAGAACTTAAGGAAAGTATCTCATTCACGATCCAATGAAGAGAAACAATATTTAGGAATATATTCCCCCAAAGAAAGCAAGGATCTGGTACAGAAAACTATAAAACCATGCTGAAAGAAATCAGATCAGATCAGTCGCTCAGTCGTGTCCGACTCTTTGCGACCCCATGAATTGCAGCACGCCAGGCCTCCCTGTCCATTACCAGCTCCCGGAGGTCACTCAGACTCGCATCCATCGAGTCAGTGATGCCATCCAGCCATCTCATCCTCTGTCGTCCCCTTCTCCTCCTGCCCTCAATCCCTCCCAGCATCAGAGTCTTCTCCAATGAGTCAACTCTTCGCATGAGGTGGCCAAAATACTGGAGTTTCAGCTTTAGCATCATTCCTTCTAAAGAAATTCCAGGATTGATCTCCTTCAGAAAGGACTGGTTGGATCTTCTGGCAGTCCAAGGGACTCTCAAGAGTCTTCTCCAACACCACAGTTCAAAAGCATCAATTCTTCGGCGCTCAGCCTTCTTCACAGTCCAGCTCTCACATCCATACATGACCACAGGAAAGACCATAGCCTTGACTAGGCGAAACTTTGTTGGTAAAGTAATGTCTCTGCTTTTGAATATGCTATCTAGGTTGGTCATAACTTTCCTTCCAAGGAGTAAGCATCTTTTAATTTGATGGCTGCAGGCACCATCTGCAGTGATTTTGGAGCCCAGAAAAACAAAGTCTGACACTGTTTCCACTGTTTCCCCATCTATTTCCCATGCAGTGATGGGACCAGATGCCATGATCTTCGTTTTCTGAATGTTGAGCTTTAAGCCAACCTTTTCACTCTCCACTTTCACTTTCATCAAGAGGCTGTTTAGCCCCTCTTCACTTTCTGCCATAAGAGTCGTGTCATCTGCATATCTGAGGTTATTGATATTTCTCCCGGCAATCTTGATTCCAACTTGTGTTTCTTCCAGTCCAGCATTTCTCATGATGTACTCTGCATATAAGTTAAATAAACATGGTGACAATATGCAGCCTTGACGTACTCCTTTTCCTATTTGGAACCAGTCTGTTGTTCCATGACCAGTTCTAACTGTTGCTTCCTGACCTGCATACAGATTTTTTAAGAGGCAGATCAGGTGGTCTGGTATTCCCATCTCCTTCAGAATTTTCCATAGTTTATTGTGATCCACACAGTCAAAGGCTTTGGCATAGTCAATAAAGCAGAAATAGATGTTTTTCTGGAACTCTCTTGCTTTTTCCATGATCCAGCGGATGTTGGCAATTTGATCTCTCGTTCCTCTGCCTTTTCTAAAACCAGCTTGAACATCAGGAAGTTCACGGTTCACATATTGCTGAAGCCTGGCTTGGAGAATTTTGAGCATTACTTTACTAGCGTGTGAGATGAGTGCAATTGTTCGGTAGTTTGAGCACTCCTTGGCATTGCCTTTCTTTGGGATTGGGATGAAAACTGACCTTTTCCAATCTTGTGGCCACTGCTGAGTTTTCCAAATTTGCTGGCATATTGAGTGTAGCACTTTCACAGCATCATCATTCAGGACTTGGAATAGCTCCACTGGAATTCCATCACCTCCATTAGCTTTGTTCGTAGTGATGCTTTCTAAGGCCCATTTGACTTCACATTCCAAGATTTCTGGCTCTAGGTCAGTGATCACATCATCATGATTATCTAGGTCTTGAAGCTCTTTTTTGTACAGTTCTTCTGTGTTTTCTTGCCACCTCTTCTTAATATCTTCTGCTTCTGTTAGGGCCACACCATCTCTGTCCTTTATCGTGCCCATCTTTGCATGAAATGTTCCTTTGGTATCTCTGATTTTCTTGAAGAGATCCCTAGTCTTTCCCATTCTGTTGTTTTCCTCTATTTCTTTGCATTGATCACTGAAGAAGGCTTTCTTATCTCTTCTTGCTATTCTTTGGAACTCTGCATTTAGATGTTTATATCTTTCCTTTTCTCCTTTGCTTTTCGCTTCTCTTCTTTTCACAGCTATTTGTAAGGCCTCCCCAGACAGCCATTTTGCTTTTTTGCATTTCCTTTCCATGGGGATGGTCTTGATCCCTGTCTCCTGTACAATGTCACGAACGTCATTCCATAGTTCATCAGGCACTCTATCTATCAGATCTAGGCCCTTAAATCTATTCCTCACTTCCACTGTATAATCATAAGGGATTTGATTTAGGTCATACCTGAATGGTCTAGTAGTTTTCCCTACTTTCTTCAATTTCAGTCTGAATTTGGCAATAAGGAGTTCATGGTCCAAGCCACAGTCAGCTCCTGGTCTTGTTTTTGCTGATTGTATAGAGCTTCTCCATCTTTGGCTGCAAGGAATATAATCGATCTGATTTCGGTGTTGACCATCTGGTGATGTCCATGTATAGAGTGTTCTCTTGTGTTGTTGAAAGAGGGTATTTGCTATGACCAGTGCATTTTCTTGGCAAAACTCTATTAGTGTTTGCCCTGCTTCATTCCGTGTTCCAAGGCCAAATTTGCCTATTACTCCAGGTGTTTCTTGACTTCCTACTTTTGCATTCCAGTCCCCTATAATGAAAAGAACATCTTTTTTGGGTGTTAGTTCTAAAAGGTCTTGTAGGTCTTCATAGAACCTTTCAACTTCAGCTTCTTCAGCGTTACTGGTTGGGGCATAGATTTGGATTACTGTGACATTGAATGGTTTGCCTTGGAAACGAACAGAAATCATTCTGTCATTTTTGAGATTGCATCCAAGTACTGCATTTTGGACTCTTTTGTTGACCATGATGGCCACTCCATTTCTTCTGAGGGATTCCTGCCCACAGTAGTAGATATAATGGTCCTCTGAGTTAAATTCACCCATGCCAGTCCATTTTAGTTCACTGATTCCTAGAATGTCGACATTCACTCTTGCCATCTCTTGTTTGACCACTTCCAATTTGCCTTGATTCATGGACCTGACATTCCAGGTTCCTATGCAATATTGCTCTTTACAGCATCGGACTTTGCTTCTATCACCAGACACACCCACAGCTGGGTATTCTTTTCGTTTTGGCTCCATCCTTACATTCTTTCTGGAGTTATTTCTCCACTGAACTCCAGTAGCATATTGGGCCCCTACTGACCTGGGGAGCTTCTCTTTCAGTATCCTATCATTTTGTCTTTTCATACTGTTCATGGGGTTCTCAAGGCAAGAATACTGAAGTGGTTTGCCATTCCCTTCTCCAGCGGACCACACCCTGTCATATTTCTCCACCATGACCCACCCATCCCAGGTTGCCCCCTGGGCATGGCTTAATCTCATTGAGTTAGACAAGGGTGTGGTCCTTGTGTGATTAGATTGACTAGTTATCTGTGAGAATGGTTTTAGTGTATTTGCCCTCTGATGCCCTCTTTCAAGACCTACTGTCTTACTTGGGTTTCTCTTACCTTGGGCGTGGGGTATCTCTTCCCGGCTGCTCCTGGCTGCTCCCGGCCAGCGAAGCACAGCCATCGCACCTTACCTTGGACGAGGGGTCTCTCCTCACCGCCGCCCTTCCTGACCTCGGTCGTGGGGTAGCTCTTCTCCGCCGTGCTTAGTGCGCTGGCCCTCACCGTTGTCCTTCCTCGGTCATGGGGTAGCTCCTCTCGGCCGCGCTCTTAGTGCGCGACGCAGCCGGCGGGGCGCTCTTAAATGGCGCGCCGGTCGCGGGCAGGCGAGGTCGCTCTTAAATGGCGCGCCGGTCGCGGGCAGGCAAGGTCGCTCTTAAATGGCGCGCTGGTCGTGGGCAGGCGAGGTGCTCTTAAATGAATCAAAGCTGGCACAAATAGATGAAGAAGTATACCATGTTCTTGGATCAGAAGAATCAATATAGTGACCATGAGTACACAACCCAATGCAATCTATTGGTACATTTATTCACTATTGATATTCTTGGATTCAACTGTGGACACCCTGTAAAAACACCATTGGTGTTTTTACTCCAACTAGAACAAATAATTTCACAATTTGTGTGGAAACACAAAAGAGCCCCAATGAGCAAATCACTCTTGAGAAACAATGGAAATGGAGGAATCAGACTTCCTGACTTCAGACTATACTACAAAGCTACAGTCATCAAGATAGTAAGGTACTGGCCCAAAGACAGAAATACAGATCAACAGAACAAAATAGGAAGTACAGAGATGAAGCCACACACCCACGGCCAACTTGTCTTTGACAGAGGGGCCATAAATATGCAGCGGACAAAAGACAACCTCTTGAACAAGCAGTTCTGGGAAAACAGGTCAACCACGTTAAAAGAATGAAATCCTTTTTATTTTATTTTATTGTGTGTGTGTGTGTGCGCGTGTGTGTGTGTGAACATCTAACATTTATTGATGATTATAATTTATGCTGACAGATAAATATCAGATCAGATCAGATCAGATCAGTCGCCCAGTCGTGTCCAACTCTTTGCGACCCCATGAACTGCAGCATGCCAGGCCTCCCTATCCATTACAAGCTCTCGGAGGTCACTCAGACTCACATTCATCGAGTCAGTGATGCCATCCAGCCATCTCATCCTCTGTCGTCCCCTTCTCCTCCTGCCCTCAATCCCTCCCAGCATCAGAGTCTTCTCCAATGAGTCAACTCTTCGCATGAGGTGGCCAAAATACTGGAGTTTCAGCTTCAGCATCATTTCTTCGAAAGAAATCCCAGGGCTGATCTCCTTCAGAATGGACCGCTTGGATCTCCTTGTAGTCCAAGGGACTCTCAAGAGTCTTCTCCAACACCACAGTTCAAAAGCATCAATTCTTCAGCACTCAGCCTTCTTAACAGTCCAGCTCTCACATCCATATGACCATATGTGTGGTCATCTTACATATGACCACAGGAAAGATCATAGCCTTGACTAGGTGAACATTTGTTGGCAAAGTGATGTCTCTGTTTTTGAATTTGCTATCTAGGTTGGTCATAACTTTCCTTCCAAGGAGTAAGCGTCTTTTAATTCCATGGCTGCAGTCACCATCTGCAGTGATTTTGGAGCCCAGAAAAATAAAGTATGACATTGTTTCCACTGTTTCTCCATCTATTTCCCATGAGGTGATGGGACCAGATGCCATGATCTTCGTTTTCTGAATGTTGAGCTTTAAGCCAACCTTTTCACTCTCCACTTACACTTTCATCAAAAGGCTTTTTAATTCCTCTTCACTTTCTGCCATAAGGGTGGTATCAACTGCATATCTGAGGTTATTGATATTTCTCCCAGCAATCTTGATTCCAGCTTGTGTTTCTTCCAGTCCAGCATTTCTCATGATGTACTCTGTATATAAGTTAAATAAACATGGTGACAATATACAGCCTTGACGTACTCCTTTTCCTATTTGGAACCAGTCTGTCGTTTCATGACCAGTTCTAACTGTTGCTTCCTGACCTGCATACAGATTTCTCAAGAGGCAGATCAGGTGGTCTGGTATTCCCATCTCTCTCAGAATTTTCCACAGTTTATTGTGATCTACACAGTGAAAGGCTTTGCATAGTCAATAAAGCAGAAATAGATGTTTTTTCTGGAACTCTCTTGCTTTTTCGATGATCCAGCAGATGTTGGCAATTTGATCTCTGGTTCCTCTGCGTTTTCTAAAACCAGCTTGAACATCAGGAATTTCACGATTCACATATTGCTGAAGAGATAAATATATTTATATATTATTTTACAGAAAATGTACTCACTCATCTACACATACATAAATGTTATTTAATATTATTTAGAAATTTTATATTAAATTATAATAAACTTATCAAAGCTAGATTATAATTATAATTAATAAACTGCTTCAGGAGAAGATGTGTTTCATCCACAACTTCAAACCATAATACTTCCCAACTTCAGGTATTCTGCCTACTTATTTCTCCCTTCATTCACACGGCACTTCAGATCAGATCAGTCGCTCAGTCGTGTCCGACTCTTTGCGACCCCATGAACCGCAGCACGCCAGGCCTCCCTGTCCATCACCAGCTCCCGGAGGTCACTCAGACTCGCATCCATCGAGTCAGTGATGCCATCCAGCCATCTCATCCTCTGTCGTCCCTTTCTCCTCCTGCCCTCAATCCCTCCCAGCATCTGAGTCTTCTCCAATGAGTCAACTCTTCGCATGAGGTGTCCAAATTACTGGAGTTTCAGCTTTAACATCATTCCTTCCAAAGAAATCCCAGGGCTGATCTCCTTCAGAATGGACTGCTTGGATCTCCTTGCAGTTCAAGGGACTCTCAAGAGTCTTCCCCAACACCACAGTTCAAAAGCATCAATTCTTTGGTGCTCAGCCTTCTTCACAGTCCAGCTCTCACATCCATACATGACGCTTCACACGGCACTTAGTGCACTTAAAATGAAACAGGAAGCCATCTGCGGATGTATGTTGATGTATGGCAAACCAACACAATATATAAAGTAAAAAAAAAAATAATAAAATATTTTTTAAAAAAGGAAGATCAGATCAGATCAGATCAGTCGCTCAGTCATGTCCGACTCTTTGCGACCCCATGAACCGCAGCACGCCAGGCCTCCCTGTCCATCACAAGCTCCCGAAGGTCACTCAGACTCGCATCCATCGAGTCAGTGATGCCATCCAGCCATCTCATCCTCTGTCGTCCCCTTCGCCTCCTGCCCTCAATCCCTCCCAGCATCAGAGTCTTCTCCAATGAGTCAACTCTTCGCATGAGGTGGGCAAAATACTGGAGTTTCAGCTTGAGCATCATTCCTTCCAAAGAAATTCCAGGATTGATCTCCTTCAGAATGGACTGGTTGGATCTTCTTGCAGTCCAAGGGACTCTCAAGAGTCTTCTCCAACACCACAGTTCAAAATATCAATTAATAAATGGAACAGGGAAACAAATGGTTCTTTTGTCTGTTGAAATTCAAGGCAATTTTTTCAAATCACTTTTGCAAAATTTCTATATCTTGAAATATCATATAAGAAACAAGAAAAATGTAGGTGAGATGTGAGATGCTCTGGACAAGAATTAAGATCAAAGTCACCTCCAAATATGTAAGGTTCAGACTGTGTAAAAAGCTGAGTAAGGATGTCTTGGAGATTCTGATGTATTTTTATCCATATAATGATCTTGGCACAGCCATGAATCTATCATTACTTTCTCTTGACCTGTACTAAAAGGAAATATTCCTTCTTATGATATGAAATGTCAAGGTCACATCAGATCAGATCAGTTGCTCAGTCGTGTCTGACTCTTGGCGACCCCATGAACTGCAGCATGCCAGGCCTCCCTATCCATCACCAGCTCTCGGAGGTCACTCAGACTCACATTCATCGAGTCAGTGATGCCATCCAGCCATCTCATCCTCTGTCATCCCCTTCTCCTCCTGCCCCCAATCCCTCCCAGCATCAGAGTCTTCTCCAATGAGTCAACTCTTCGCATGAGGTGGCCAAATTACTGGAGTTTCAGCTTTAACATCATTCCTTCCAAAGAAATCCCAGGGCTGATCTCCTTCAGAATGGACTGCTTGGATCTCCTTGCAGTTCAAGGGACTCTCAAGAGTCTTAACCAACACCACAGTTCAAAAGCATCAATTCTTTGGTGCTCAGCCTTCTTCACAGTCCAGCTCTCACATCCATACATGACCACAGGAAAGACCATAGCCTTGACTAGGTGAACCTTTGTTGGCAAAGTGATGTCTCTGCTTTTGAATATGCTATCTAGGTTGGTCATAACTTTCCTTCCAAGGAGTAAGCGTCTTTTAATTTCATGGCTGCAGTCACCATCTGCAGTGATTTTGGAGCCCAGAAAAATAAAGTATGACACTGTTTCCACTTTTTCTCCATCTATTTCCCATATAGGGATGGGACCAGATGCCATGATCTTCGTTTTCTGAATGTGGAGCTTTAAGCCAAACTTTTCACTCTCCACTTTCACTTTCATCAAGAGGCTTTTTAGTTCCTCTTCACTTTCTGCCATAAGGGTGGTATCATCTACATATCTGAGGTTTTGATATTTCTCCTGGCAATCTTGATTCGACCTTGTGTTTCCTCCAGTCCAGCATTTCTCATGATGTACTCTGCATATAAGTTAAATAAACATGGTGACCATATACAGCCTTGACAGACTCCTTTTCCTATTTGGAACCAGTCTGTTGTTCCATGACCAGTTCTAACTGTTGCATCCTGACCTGCATACAGATTTCTCAATTGGCAGATCAGGTGATCTGGTATTCCCATCTCTATCAGAATTGTCCACAGTTTATTGTGATCTACACAGTGAAAGGCTTTGGCATAGTCAATAAAGCAGAAATAGATGATTTTCTGGAACTCTCTTGCTTTTTCGATGATCCAGCGGATATTGGCAGTTTGATCTCTGGTTCCTCTGCCTTTTCTAAATCCAGCTTAAACATCAGGAAGTTCACAGTTCACATATTGCTGAAGCCTGGCTTGGAGAATGTTGAGCATTACTTTACTAGCGTGTGAGATGAGTGCAATTGTGCTGTAGTTTGTGCATTCTTTGGCATTGCCTTTCTTTGGGATTGTGATGAAAACTGACCTTTTCCAATCTTGTGGCCACTGCTGAGTTTTCCAATTGTGCTGGCATATTGAGTGCAGCACTTTCACAGCAGAAATTAAGTTCTATGGCACAACTTTAACAAAAATTATAATTCCATGAGTAACTATTTTACTGATTTTTGCAATCTACTTAACTTTACAATAATGTGTTGGTTTTGCCATATATCAAAATGAATCCACCACAGGTATACACACACAAAAATATATACAAAATGTATTAAAGATCTAAGTGGAAGACAAGAAAACTGTAAAGTTATTAGAGAAAAACATAGGCAGAACACTCTCTGACAGAAATCACAGCAAGATCTTCTCCTCTATATCCCACGTCCCAGAGTAGTGGAAATAAAATCAGAAGGAAACAAAAGCAACCGATTGAAACTTCTAAGCTTCTGCAGAGTGACAGAAACCGTAAGCAAGATTAAAAGACCTTTACGGCTAAAGTCTATAACTTTGTAACTAGACCAGCCTATAAAAAAATTTAAAATGTTAGAAGGAAAATGTTCATGTACAGAAAGAAATTACAAAAAGAAAACATTAAATATTAGTGAGCCTAAGTGAAAAACATGTGTGATTTGTGCTCACATTTCAATGTTTCTGTGGGCTTAAATTTTCATTAAAGGGAAAAAAGTAGGTGCTTCAGTCCAAAGGTTTACTCTTAGTTTACTGTGCACTTACGTAAATAAGAGTCAGTTATCCGGTTACTATATTAAATATGATCATGTGTTAGTGACATTGTAGTACTTATGGTCTCAGGTCTTTGCATGTATTTTTCATAGTCTACTGAAAAATATTACAATGGTAGGGAAATTTCAATGTTGGAAGACATCCTTACTCTGCTCTAAACTGTAAAATTTATTCTCAGTTATACCATGTTTTTCCATAGAATAAAAACAGAACACTTTGTTTACAGAAATGCCACATAAAGCATCCATGAGAAACAGTGTAAAATGAATTATTTAATAAAGAAATTCTGGTAAAATGTATGGCACTGAAAATGGGGAAACGGTGGAGCTATGTGGGGCTTCTGTGGTGGCTCAGTGGTAGGGAATCCACCTGCAAATACAGCAGATATCAGTTTGATCCCTGGTCCAGGATGAATGCACATGCCACAGAACAACTGAGCCCCTGTGCCACAGCTACTGAGAGTTGCAACTGTTGAGCCCACAGGCTGCAACTACTGAGGCCTGGTCTCCCTAGAGCCTGTGCTCCACAAGCAGAGAGGGCACCCCAATGAGAATCCTGTGCACTGCAACTACAGAGCAGCCCCCATTCCCCACAACTAGAGAAAAGCCCATCCACACTAATGAAAAGCTCATCCACAATAATGAAAGCCCAGCACAGCAAAATAACATATAAGCAAATAACAGAATTTAGATTAAAAATAAATAAATAAAAAAGGAAATATGAGACAACTCTGCAGGATTTTGACTAAGGTATGCTTCAGATTAAACTCTGAAATTCACATTATTATAAAAGGTATAAGTAGCTAAAGAATTCTTATTTTGTCCATTTTCTTTAAATACGAAGTCTCTTTTTTCACATTCGTTTCCCTTAACTTTGCACCTCTTTCTGCCTCCTTTACCTCAGTGATTAAAACATGAATAAATATTGAAGTCTAATTATCTGTATAATACTTTACAAACTCATCAAACAAGCTAACATAAGCTGTTCAACTTTATATAAACAGGGAAACAAACAGATTATCATTTAAATAGCAGCAAAATATTAACAGACCTCAAAAGAGATTTACAATTTAACCTAATTTACTTACCGATTAGCCACGTACAAATTTGTTGATGGCTTTCTTCTAAATCCCTTAGCAGATAAATATATTATCAACCACATAACTCATTACCAGAAATAACCGTTACCATTTCTTATTATCCATGCTTTCCAATTAAACCTGGATTCTATACATTCTGTTCTAAAAATCATTTGCAAATTAATTAACCAAACTAGTCCATATATTTGTAAAGCAATGAAAACTGAAAAATAAAATGTCAAAATGTCTTCAGTTTGGCCTGAGAGGAAGCCGCTGGTTTAAAAGTCCCACAGATGGAAGAGGGGAGTTACCCAAAGCTGGAATGAAGCTGAGGAATATAACATTAACAAAAATTTGTTTAACATCTATTAAGCACCAAGTTGTGGTAATTCTGCATTCATAAAATAATTACTATTCTCTTTAGAATACACAACCCAACATGAGCATTTGAAACTCCATTCCTAGAAACAGAGGAGGAAACAAGGAATGTATGGAAATGTACACTTATTTATTTGTAAGTTAAAAGTGAATTAAACGGATTAGGAAAAAAAAAAATAAGTAGAAGTGTTTGCAATTTACCTAACATCTTCTGAAAAAGATATTCCTAGAATTTCCCTGAATAGTTAGCAGCAACACATTTGCTAGAGAAAGGCTGTACCAGTTGGTCTGGGGAATCTAGAGAGCACTGAACTCAAAGGTAAAGAAGTGTGATTGAATATGGCAAAGGTTAAGTAAGCCTTGAGAGCTAAAATGAAGTGCCAGGAATGAATAATAAAGAGAGATTTGTTGTGGAATGTGAAATGTGGGGTTATTCTGAAGGATGTATTCTCATTCCTTGAAGGTACAGTTTTCCAGGAGGCATTACAAGGACATTAAACATAACCCAAGCAGAACTCAGGTTTGTAAAAAGGAGAATTCAAGGGATGACTGTCCCATTGCCCTCTTTCAGTTAGCTTAGAAGTACCGTTTGGAAATTACAAGTAAAATTATTGTCAAATCTGATTATTTGTGAACTGTCTGCCTCAAAATAAAGATAAATATAAATGCATACTGCTAGCATTGATTTTAAGAGAAAAGAAGGCTGAAAACGTTGGGATATATGTGCCTTCTAAAAAATGGTTAAGGTCTGTGACAGGTAGAGAAAAGTAAACCGGCAGACATGAACCTAAACATGCAACATGGATTTACCCTTTTCTGGTAGCTCAGATGGTAAAGCGTCTGCCTACAACGTGAGAGACCCGGGTTCCATCCCTTGGACAGAAAGATTCCCTGGAAAAGAAATGGCAACCCATTCCAGTATTCTTGCCTGGAAAATCCAATGGACCGAGGAGCCTGGTAGGCTACAGTCCATGGAGTCGCAGAGTCGGACACGACTGAGCAACTTCACTTCACTTGCAAAGAAGCAGTATTTTCACCACTAGTGAACTGTCCACAAAGTAAAATATGGACAAATATTTAACAGTTGCAAAAGAAAAAAATAATCAGTGTGTCATAAACAATAGCTAAGGGAGCGTCCTGGGAAAGGATGAAGGCCGGAGGAGGGGTGAAGCCTCTGCTGACCAAATGTAGGCTTCTGCCAATTTACTAACGCACCTGCAGTTAAACTGGCATGAATCCAAAACTAATAGTATTTTACCCTAGGTGTAAAATTGACAAAAATGGAGAGGAAATTATACCGCTATGTGAATAGAGCGGGAGAAAGTCACAAGCAGATTCTTGCTCCTATGTGGACTGTGCAGTCCACTCAAAGACATCAGCCAACCAGAAGAAGGAGGGACTACCAAGGATGGCGGCTGAACAATCGGTGATTCCGGGAAACTGAGTCATTACCTTTATTCTTGGGCATAGCTATAGCAGCAGGCTTACTATTTTCAAGCAGCTTCCTGTGCTGCTGCCGCTGCCAGGTAATCCTCTGAGGTTTCCAAGGAGCTAAGTTACACTCTCCGAATTGAGAACTTGGGAGAGATTGGCACACGGCCATGCTTAGCAGCAACAAAATGGCAACCCGGTGGGTGTCTGGGGGTGAATGTCACTTTCCTCCCGAATGACGCTACCGGCCTTTCCGCCAAGCACAGTCTCTTCTGCCCTATGGAGCACATGTATTCCAAACCAACTGACTTCCTGGTACCCGGCAACGTGAGGGACGCTGTGTCGGATCCAGTAAAGAATTATAGGTTTTTGGAGACTACCGACAGGGCTGAGCTTGAAACGAGATGTGTCAATATAGTGAAGACCGCATGCATTTCACTAATTAGAAGCCACTTGAGCTAACTCATATTACTGAACAGACTTCTGCTATCTGTTGGTAAGTGCTCTTGCCTGATCATTTCTTCACTTAAATTGTATCCGTTGTCTTCCTTCTTGGAGAAACAAATTCAATCAGGATGCTTCTGTTAGAAATCTAGCATAATACAAGTGGTGGAGGAATTAAAGAGAAAGGTTCTATATCTACCAGAGGACCTGGACAAACGTTCTTAGGTTTGGGAGACAGTAACCTCTTGTGGTTCATTACAGATCCCTCTCTTTGAAATATTTAGGTCCAATCACCTAGGGACTGGTGGTGGCAGGGGTAGAGACCCTAGTCTGTGTATCCAACGTTGGAGTGATGGAATAAAGTTTAAAGTTACTATAAACAAAGAAAGAAATAGTTTCTCTTGAGAAATAAAATGTTTAGGATTGTTTTTCATAGTGATGAAAGATCTTTTCACCTATTTAAGTATTAGCGAACATTCTGGCTTGAACTTTAGGCTAGACACTCTATTTTTGACCTGTGAAACAAATATTGTACATCTGCTTTAACCATGGAGAATAGTCACTGGGTATTCACTTGAATGGGGAAGTAAAAATCTAATGCAGCTGTCTATCATCAGTGTACCCTCTCGAAAACCAGGATACGAAAATAAGATTGTGCATTTCTGTGCTTTGGAGTTGTATGTTGCAGCAGCAGTCAGTTAAGATAATTAAGAAGTTTAATGATTCCAGATTCTTGCCTAGGAAAACACTAACATCACTGCTTGCCATACCTGTATTTTATGGTTAACAGGATCCTTTTACCAGGATATATGTTTCACTCATGTATTTTCCACTTTAAAGAAATTTCTATGTGTACTGGTTCTTCCCCTACATCTTCAGAACAGTCCTCTAAAAACTGTATGAGAGACCATTTCCCAGGCTATGGTCCTTGAATTTGTTTGGAGTATATATATATATATATATATATATATATATATATATATATATATATATATATATATTCAGTTTTAGTCTGCTGCTGCTGATAAGTCACTTCCATCGTGTCCGACTCTGTGTGACCCTATAGACAGCAGCCCACCAGGCTCTGCCATCCCTGGGATTGTCCAGGCAAGAACACCTCCCGAGTGGGTTGCCATTTCCTTCTCCCATGCATGAAAGTGAAGTCGCTCAGTGTCCACCTCTGAGGGACCCCATGGACTGCAGCCTACCAGGCTCCTCAGTCCATGGGATTTTCCAAGCAAGAGTACTGGAGTGGGGTGCCATTGCCTTCTCCAAATTTTAGTCTATATATCGTTTATTGGGTATTTTCATCAATATGGTATAATTTTCTTCAAAGGAAAAAAAAAATGTTTTTCACTTCAAGTATGAAAATTTGTACTTAAAGTTTTCCCTTACTTAATCATGACATATGATCAGTGAGTCCACATAATAAGGAAAGACAGTTGGTACTTTTAAGCAGAAATCAGGGCTTCCCTAGTAGGTTACCTGCTTAAGAATCTGCTGCAATGCAGTTTGATTTCTGCTTTGGAAGGATTCACTGAAGAAGCAATAAGCCACTCACTCCTGTATTCTTCAGGCTTCCTTGGTGATGCAAATGGTAAAAAATTCATCTGCTATGAGAGATCCACTGGAAGAGTGGCCTGACAACCCACTCCAGTATTCTTGCCTGAAGAACCCCCATAGACAGTGGAGCTTGATGTGCTATAGTCCAGAGGGTCACAAAGAGTCAGACATGACTGTGACACTAAGCAGACCAGAAACCAAAATAGATTGGAAAAAAAAGCATGAATTTTGGAGGTCTGCCTTAGAAACAGTATTTTAACCCTGAAAAAAATACATTAAGCAATGAACTTTACTACTCTCTTGTCCCTATAAAATCAGAGGACAAATGGAGTGCCATTTCCCATTTTAGAAACTAGTTGTTGTCGTAGAAAATATGAAATGATTAAATAAATGATTTAAAACTATCGAAATGCTGCTTGCAAAAATGAAAGAAAAAAAAAAATCTAATTCAAGATGAATACCAAAGCAAGAACATACTTGAAGTAAGTTGCTGATGTAAAGTATGTTTTCAAAAGAGATCTAAATGAATGTATATATAATGAGTGGCTAAATTCTCTGTCAATACATAATAAAAATTCACAGTCAATATTCTAAAAGATTTTTACACACAATAAAAAATGCCTTTTAGTTATGCATAGTTTTAATAATCAAAAACACTGATTACTTTTCAGACATTCCGACAAAGGTCTTTTAAACAAACTATCTACTTAATCTCCCAAAACAACATGGTGGTGGTGGTTGTGATAAGTTGCTAAGTTATTTCCTTCTCTTTTTCATCTCCATGGACCATAGACCACCAGGCTATTCTGCCCATGGGATTTCCCAGGCAAGAATACTGAGATTGGTTTCCATTCTCTTCCAGAAGATCTATCTTCCCAACTCAGTGATTTCTCAACCCTGGGTTATCTACATTGGGAGGTGGATTCTTTACCAGTGAGCCATCAGGAGACTGTCCAAAGCAACACAATATCTACTTAAGAAGTAGGTCTTGACCTTCATATGTATTGTATCAAACTTCTAGCCTGCATAGTCTGGGTTTGTTCAGAACTACCCTAGGGATCCATTGGTTAATAGTCAGCTTTCAAGTGATCCTTGTCTGGGAGGATCACACATGCTGAAGTGTAACTAAGTTCATGGGCCACAACTCATGAGTTTATGTGCCAAAACTAGAGCCAGTGTTCTGCAACAAAAGAAACCATCACAATGGGAAGGCTATGCACCATATCGAAGTGAACCATAATATTTGCCTCAGTTAGAGAAAGCCCTTGAACATCCATCAATACCTGGCTCCACCAAAATAAATATAATTTAAAAATAGTAAAATAAACAATACCTATGTTATCCTCTAGGACTTTTATGGTTTTGGGTCTTACATTTAGATCTTTAATCCATTTTAACTTTATTTTTGTGTAAGGTGTTAGAAAGTGTTCTAGGATCCTCTATGACTCACCTCCCAGAGTACTGGAAATAAAATAAAAAGTAAACAAATGGGACCTAATTGAACTTAAAAGCTTCTGTGCAACAAAGGAAACTATAAGCAAGGTGAAAAACAGCCTTCAAAATGGGAGAAAATAATAGCAAATGAAGCAACAGACAAACAACTAATCTCAAAAATATACAAGCAACCCCTACAGCTCAATTCCAGAAAAATAAATGACCCAATCAAAAAATGGATCAAAGAACTAAATAGACATTTCTCCAAAGAAGACATACAGATGGCTAAAAAACACATGAAAAAAATGCTCAACATCACTAATTATCAGAGAAATGCAAATCAAAACTACTATGAGGTACCATTTTGTGCAGTCAAAATGGCTGTCATCCAAAAGTCCACAAGCAATAAATGCTGGAGAGGGTGTGGAGAAAAGGGAACCCTCTTACACTGTTGGTGGGAAAGCAAACTAGTACAGGGACTATGGAGAACAGTATGGATATTCCTCAAAAAATTGGGAATAGAACTGCCTTATGATCCAGCAATCCTACTGCTGGGCATACACACTGAGAAAACCAGAATTGAAAGAGACACATGTACCCCAATGTTCATAGCAGCACTGTTTACAATAGCCACGACTTGGAAGCAACCTAGATGTCCATCCGCAGATGAATGGATAAGAAATCTGTGGTACATATACACAATGGAGTATTACTCAGCCATTAAAAAGAATACATTTGGATCAGTTCTAATGAGGTGGATGGAACTGGAGCCTATTATACAGAGTGAATTAAGCCAGAAAGAAAAACATAAATACAGTATACTAACACATATATATAGAATTTAGAAAGATGGTAACAATAACCCTGTTTACTAGATAGCAAGAGAGACACTGATGTATAGAACAGTATTTTGGACTCTGGGAGAGGGAGAGGGTGGGATGATTTGGGAGAATAACATTGAAATATGTATAATATCATATCTGAAATGAGTCACCAGTCCAGATACGATGCCTGATAATGGATGCCTGGGGCTGGTGCACTGGGACGACCCAGAGGAATGGTATGGGGAGGGAGGAGGGAGGAGGGTTCAGGATGGGGAACACATGTATACTTGTTGCAGATTCATTTTGATGTATGGCAAAAACAATACAAAATTGTAATGTTCAGCAAATTAATATTAAAAAAATAATAAAAAATAAATAAATAAGACCTTTAAAAAGTGAGTTTGTTTAACATAGATGTGTAGTTACATATATGTAGAAACAAGCAAATGTATTTTGAATGTTCAAAGCACAAAAATATACTTAATTTTCAAAACACGATAGAACAATACAGATTAGAACAAATTTACCACAAAATAAAAATATTCTGTGCAATAGTTCACCAGGATGAGATGTAAGGTTATCCCAACCATCAGAGTTCAGATTTGTGGTATGAATGCCTAAAAGCCTATGAAACATCATGTTGCTTATATAATTTGACTATACACATATCTACTTAAGCTGTTAGCTCTCTCTTCTGCATCTTTATAGTTCCTTCTGAAGCCATTTGGATTTTCTAAAAGAAAGTGTAGATTCGTTTCATTTGTTTTAGTTTCTGAGGAGACTTCTCATTCTGCCCACACACTAGGAAACTTTTAATATATTTTCCATTACTATAGTTCAAGTTACATCTACCCTAACCTTTCATACCATTAACCCTGTACTGCATTTCTTTTAGTAGGTTCTAGTGATGTCCTTCAATCTGTTTCTGCCATTCTTTAATTTGGATAAAATGCTCACTGATTTTAATAACAAAATAACACTTTTCTAATGTGCTTTCATTTTTAAATTTATTTTTAATATAAATTGATTTATTTTAATTGGAAGTCAATTACTGTACAATATTGTATTGATTTTGTCATACATCAACATGAATCCACCACAGGTATACACGTGTTCCCCATCCTGAACCCCCTCCATCAACCCTCCACGTACCATCCCTCTGGGTCATCCCAGTGCACCAGCCCCAAGCATCCAGTATCGTGCATGAAACCTGGACTGCTGATTCATTTCATATAAGATATTAAACATGTTTCAATGGCATTGTCCCAAATCATCCCACCCTCTCCATCTCCCACAGAGTGCAAAAGACTGTTCTATACCTCTGTGTCACTTTTGCTCTCACACTTACAGGGTTATCATTACCATCTTTCTAAATTCCATACATATGCATTAGTATAATACTTTGGTGTTTTTCTTTCTGGCTTACTTCACTCTGTATAATAGGCTCCAGTTCCATCCACCTCATTAGAACTGATTCAAAAGTATTCTTTTTCATGGCTGAGTAATATACTCCATTGTGTATATATACCACCAGTTTCTTATCCATTCATCTGTTGATGGACATCTAGGTTGCTTCCATGTCCTGGTCATTAGAAACAGTACTGCGATGAAATTTGGGTACACGTGTCTCTTTCAAAGCTGGTTTCCTCGGTGTGTATGCCCAGCAGTGGGATTTCTGGGTCCTAAGGAAATTCTGTTTCCAGTTTTTTAAGGAATCTGCACAGTGTTCTCCATATTGGCTGTACTACTTTGCATACCCACCAACAGTGTTAGAGGGTTCTCTTTTCTCCACATCCTCTCCAGCCTGTATTGCTTGTAGACTTTTGGATTGCAGCCATTCTGACTGGCGTGAAATGTTTCCTCACTTTGGTTTTGATTTGTATTTCTCTGATAATGAGTCATGTTGAGCATCGTTTCATGTGTTTGTTAGCCATCTGTATGTCTTCTTTGGAAAAATATCTAATTAGTTCTTTGACCCATTTTTTGATTGGGTCGTTTTTGTTTTTTGTTTTGTTTTTCCTGGAATTGTGCTGCAGGAGTTGCCTGTATATTTTTGAGATTAGTTGTTTGTCTGTTGCTTCATTTGCTATTATTTTCACCCATTCTGAAGCCTGTCTTTTCACCTTGCTAATAGTTTCCTTTGTTCTGCAAAAGCTTTTTAAGTTTAATTAGGTCTCATTTGTTTATTTTTACTTTTATTTCCAATATTTTGGGAGGTGGGTCATAGAGAATCCTGCTGTGATTTATGTCAGAGTGTATTTTGCCTACGTTCTCCTCTAGCAGTGTTATAGTTCTTGTCTTACATTTAGACCTTTAATCCGTTTTTAGTCTATTTTTGTATATGGTGCTAGAAAGTGTTTTAATTTCATTCTTTTACAAGACCTAAATCAAATCCCTTATGATTCTACAGTGGAAGTGAGAAATAGATTTAAGGGCTTAGATCTAATAGATAGAGTGACTGATGAACTATGGAATGAAGTTCGTGACATTGTACAGGAGAGAGGGATCAAGACCATCCCCATGGAAAAGAAATGCAAAAAAGCAAAATGCCTCTCTGAGGAGGCCTTACAAATAGCTGTGAAAAGAAAAGAAGTGAAAAACAAAGGAGAAAAGGAAAGATATAAACATCTGAATGCAGAGTTCCAAAGAATAGCAGGAAGATATAAGAAAGCCTTCTTCAGCGATCAATGCAAAGAAATAGAGGAAAACAAAAGCATGGGAAAGACTAGGGATCTCTTAAAGAAAATCGGAGATACCAAAGGAACATTTCATGCAAAGATGAGCTCGATAAAGGACAGAAATGGTATGGACCTAACGGAAGCAGAAGATATTAAGAAGAGGTGGCAAGAATACACAGAAGAACTGTACAAAAAAGATTTTCACTATCCAGATAATCATGATGGTGTAATCATTGACTTAGAGCCAGACATCCTGAAATGTGAAGTCAAGTGGACCTTAGAAAGCATTACTACAAACAAAGCTACTGGAGGTGATGGAATTCCAGTTGAGCTATTCCAAATCCTGAAAGAGAATGCTGTGAAAGTGCTATTCTCAATATGCCAGCAAATTTGGAAAACTCAGCAGTGGCCAAAAGATTGGAAAAGGTCAGTTTTCATCCCAATCCCAAAGAAAGGCAATGCCAATGACTGCTCAAACTACCGCATAATTGCACTCATCTCACATGCTAGTAAAGTAATGCTCAAAATTCTGCAAGCCAGGCTTCAGCAATATGTGAACTATGAACTTCCTGATGTTCAAGCTGGTTTTAGAAAAGACAGAGGACCCAGAAATCAAATTTCCAGCATCCCCTGGATCATGGAAAAAGCAAGAGAGTACCAGGAAAAAAAAATATATTTTTTCTTTATTGAATATGCCAAAGCCTTTGACTGTGTGGATCACAATAAACTGTGGAAAATTCTGAAAGAAATGGGAATACCAGACCACCTGATCTGTCTCTTGAGAAATCTGTATGCAGATCAGGAAACACCAGTTAGAACTGGTCATGGAACAACAGACTGGTTCCAAATAGGAAAAGGAGTAAGTCAAGGCTGTATATTGTCACCCTGTTTATTTAACTTATATGCAGAGTACATCATGAGAAACGCTGGACTGGAAAAAACGCAAGTTGGAATCAAGATTGCTGGGAGAAATATCAATAACCTCAGATATGCAGATAACACCACCCTTATGGCAGAAAGTGAAGAGGAACTAAAAAGATTCTTGATGAAAGTTAAAGTGGAGAGTGAAAAGGTTGGCTTAAAGCTCAATATTCAGAAAACGAAGATCATGGCATCTGGTTCCATCACCTCATAGGAAATAGATGGGGAAACGGTGGAAACAGTGTCAGACTTTATTTTTCTGGGCTCCAAAATCACTGCAGATGGTGACCGCAGCCATGAAATTAAACGACACTTACTCCTTGGAAGGAAAGTTATGACCAACCTAGATAGCATATTGAAAATCAGAGACATTACTTTGCCAACAAAGGTTCACCTAGGCAAGGCTATAGTCTTTCCTGTGGTTATGTATGGATGTGAGAGCTGGAATGTGAAGAAGACTGAGCACCGAAGAATTGCTGCTTTTGAACTGTGGTGTTGGAGAAGACTCTTGAGAGTCCCTTGGACTGCAAGGAGATCCAGCCTGTCCATTCTGAACGAGATCAGCCCTGGGATTTCTTTGGAAGGAATGGTGCTAAAGCTGAAATTCCAGTATTTTGGCCACCTCATGCGAAGAGTTGACTCATTGGTAAAGACTCTGATGCTGGAAGGGATTGGGGGCAGGAGGAGAAGGGGACGACACAGGAGGAGATGGCTGGATGGCATCACTGGCTCTATGGATGTGAGTCTGAGTGACCTCCAGGAGTTGGTGATGGGCAGGGAGGCCTGGCGTGCTGCAGTTCATGGGGTCGCGAAGAGTCGGACAGGACTGAGCGACTGATCTGATCTGAAATGAGTTGAACAGTTTTCTCAGCCGCACTTGTGAAAGAGATTATCTTTAATCCCTTGTATATCCTTGCCTCCTTTGTCAAAGATAAGGTGTCCATAGTTGTGTGGATTCATCTCTGGGCTTTCTGTTTTGTTCCATTAATCTATATTTCTGTCTTTGTTCCAGTACCATACTCTCTTGATGACTGTGTCTTTGTAGTAGATTCTGAAGTGAGACAGGTTGATTCCTCCAGTTCCATTCTTCTTTCTCAAGATTGCTTTGGTAATTCGAGTTTTTTGTATTTCCATACAAATTGTGAAATATTATTTGTTCTAGCTCTGTGAAAAACACCGTTGGTAGCTTGAAAGGGATTGCAGTGCTTTTAGAGTGTGGGAAGCTGTTCTGTTTCAGGGTTTTGTTTGGAAAATCTTGCATTATTATTAGGGCTGTATTATCTTCTGATACTGAAGGAAATACTACAAATATCCCAAACTAATGTGATTACAGTAATTAATGTTTTCTAAAGAATTAAAGAGTTACTCATCAAAATATTTCATTCCCATGGAAAAGAAAAAACAAAACAAAAGAAAACCCCTCTACATCCTTAAGTACATCAATATTTTTTAAGGGGATCTGTGAGAACTGGCATTTATCTGTGCATCAGGAGATCTATGTACACTTCTCTTAGTTTAAAAAAAATAATAAAATAAAATTCACATACTTCAGAAAAGTCACGTTTAAATATGGAAAACCTTGTTTCAATAGTAGTAAAAATGGCTGTATGAGCACTAGATTGATAATTTTTCTCTGAGTACCTTCTTGAAAGTTGTGTCTTCACTTCATACTGAAATGTATTATTCTGCTTTTCTCAGTTGCTCAGTCATAGCAACTCTCTGCAACACCACAGACTACAGCACAGGAGGCCTCACTGTCCATCACTAACTCCAAGAGTTTGCTCAAACTCATGTGCATCAAATTAGTTGTACCATCCGACCATCTCATCCTCTGCCAAGCCCTTGTCCTTCTGCCCTCAAGCTTTCCCAGCACCAGGGTCTTTTCCTATAGTCAGTTATTTGCATCGGGTCGCCAAAGTATCAGAATTTCAGCTTCAGCAAAGGTACTTCCCATGAATATTCAGGGCTGATTTCCATCAGGATTGGCTCCTTTGATCTCCTTGCAATCCAAGGGACTCTCAAGAGTATTTTCCAACATCACAGTTCAAAAGAATCAAGTATTCTATGCTCAGCTTGCTGTACAGTTCAACTCTCCCATAATTGCAAAATTATGCCTCTGCTTTTGAATATGCTCTTTAGACGGTTACAGCTTTTCTTCCAAGGATCTAGCACCTTTTGTTTTCATGGCTGCAGTCACCATCTGCAGTGATTTTGGAGCCCAAGAACATAGTCTGTCACTGTTTCCATTTTCCCCTTGTTTTCCTTATTTGATGTGAAGTAGATGGGACGAGATACCATGATCTTCATATTTTCAAATTTGAGGTTTGAGACAGCTTTTTCACTCTCTTCTTTCTTTTCATCAGCAGGCTCTTTAGTTATTCTTCACTTTCTGTCATATAGGTGGTGTCAAGTGCATATCTGAAGTTATTGATACTTCTCCAGGCAATCCTGATTCTAGATTGGGCTTCATCCAGCCTGGTATTTCACATGATGTGCTCTGAATATAAGTTAAATAAGCCACATAACAATATACATGTAGCCTTGATGTATTCCTTCCCAAATTTGAAACTAGTGCATTGTTCCATGCCCAGTTCCAACTGTTGCTTCTTGATCTGCCTACAGATTTCTCAGGAGGCAGCTAAAGAGATCTAGTATTTGCATCTTTTCAAGAATTTCCCATAGTTTTGTCATCCACACAGTTAAAACCTTTGGCATAGTCCAAATCAGATGTAGATGTTTTTCTTGAACTTCCTTGCTTTTTCTCTGATCCAATGGGTGTTGGCAATTTGATCTCTGGTTCTTCTGACCATTTTAAATCCAGCTTTAACATCTGGAAATTCTTCATTCATCTACTGTTGAAGCCTGGCTTGGAAAACGGTGCATAACGTTGCTTGCATGTGAGATGCATGCAATTATGTGGTAGTTGGACCATTCTTTCGTATAGCTTTTCTCTGGGATTGGAGTTTAAACTAACCTTTTCCAGTTCTGTGGCCAATGCCGAGCTTTCGAAATTTCCTGGCATATTAAGTGCAGGATTTTGATGACATAATCTGGTAGGACTTGAAATTGCACAACTGGAAACCCATCACCTCTAGTAACTTTGTTCATCGTGATTGACTAAGGGCTACTTGATTTCACACTCCAGGATGTCTGGTTCTAGTTGAGTAAAGACAGCATCACCATTATCTGCATCATTAGGATCTCTTTTTTTGGTACAATTCTGCGTATTCTTGCCACCACTTCTTAATATATTCTGCTTCTGCACTGTCCATATTGTTTCCTTTATTGTGCCCATTTTGCATGAAATGTTCTTTTGGTATCTGTAACATTCTTGAGTCAATCTCTGTTCTTTGCCATTCTATTGTTCTTCTCTATTTCTTTCCATTGACCACAGAGGAAGGCTTTCTTATCTCTCCTTGCTGTTCTTTGGGAAACTGGATTCAAATAGATTATCTTTCCATTTCTCCTGTGCCTTTAGCTTTTCTTCTTTTCTAAGCTATTTGTAAGGCCTCCTCAGAGAACTCTTTTGCCTTTTGGCATTTATTTTTCTTGGGTATGCTCTTGATCACTGCCTCATGCAGAATGTCATGACCCTTAGTCCATAGTTCTCCAGGCAGTCTGTCTATAAGATCTAATCCTTCAAATTGATTTGTCACATCCACTGTGTAACCATAAGGATTTGATTTCAGTAAAACCCAATGGTCTAGTGGTTTTCCATACTTTCTTCAATATAAGTCTGAACTTTACTTTAACGCTTTCATGATCTGAGCCATGTCACTGTTCAGTCTTGTTTTGACCAACTGTATAGAGCTTCTACATCTTCGGGTGCAAAGAATATAATCAATCTGATTTCAGTATTGACCATCTCTAGACTCATCTCTTGTGTTGTTGGGAGAAGATGTTTGCTACGAATGGTGAGCTCTCTTAGGAAACTCTGTTAGCCTTTGCCCTGCTTCATGTATACTCCAAGGTCAAACTTGCCTGTTACTCCAGGTATCTCTTGACTTCCTACTTTTTCTAGTAGGCAATGGAGCTGGGGAGTATAAGCCCTTGTTCCTCTGCCTTTTCTTAATCCAGTGTATTGGTTCACATATTTTGAAGCCTAGCTCAAAGAATTTTGAGCATTATCTTGCTTAGTATGTGATATGACACAATTGTACAGTACTTTGAATAAGTTTTGGCATTGCCCTTTGTTGTGGGGATCTGTACTTTGTCATATATACACTAAAGCTTGCTCAGTAGTGGCATAATGTGTATTCCATAGGGCAAACTCAGAAGTTGGATCATTTATGCCATATAGTGTTGACTCAGGAGAGGTAGGATGATACTTCTAGAATGCAAACTCAGTAGTTGCACTAAGCCTGCTGTAGAAGACTGATTCAGTAATGGTAAGATGTGTTTTATAGAATAGAGGATAAATACTGTTGTCACATTTCCTCCAGAGTTTAGGCACTGTAGAAGTGTCATGTGTGTTTAGAATGGGGTCTTAGTGGTCGTGAGATGCATTCTCTACAACTCAGTCTCAGTAGTGGAGAGATATGTTCTCTAGAGTTCAAGCTAGTAGTTATAAGATACTTGGTGCCAGGACCTGTAGTACACGAAGTAGCAGTGGATGTCGTCACAGCACTGAAACTCTCAATGGTGAAAAACTACTAGGTGTTTTGGCCCACAATAGACAAAGAAGCATTCCAGAATGTTTTACCTCTTATTTACAGGATGGCAGTAATTATGGAGAAGGCAATGGCACCCCACTCCAGTACTCTTGCCTGGAAAATCCCACAGACAGAGGAGCCTGGAAGGCTGCAGTCCATGGGGTCGCTCAGAGTCGGACATGACTGAGCGACTTCACTTTCTATTTTCCCTGTCATGCATTGGAGAAGGAAATGGCAACCCACTCCAGTATTCTTGCCTGGAGAATCCCAGGTATGGGGAAGCCTGGTGGGCTGCAGTCTGTGGGGTCACACAGAGTCGGACACGACTGAAGTGACTTAGCATAGCATAGCATAGTAATTATTGAGTATGTTCCTCCTAAAGCAGATGAACATCTGCTTAAATCATGTCATAAAACTGAAACAGTGATGGTTATAATCTATTAATCATGCCTGAGCTATTAGGATGCAGAAGCATTTAAAAACTTCACAGCACTGAAACACTGGAATTCGATAAATTATTGAATGTATCTTCCAAGAATGGATGATAAAACACTTGAAATGTATCATATAGCTGAAAGAATGGATATTGATCAATACTGGGTGTGTTTGACCTGGGATAGAATGGGGACTCATTTAACCATATGACAGCCCCCAAACACAGAATGGTGATAAATGTTTGAGTGTCTATGAACTGATGTGTACAGAAGCCACTGAAACATATCACAGAAGTAAACACTGATGGCGAACAACTGCCAGCTGTATTTGAACCAGAGTATATGAAAAAAGACTTGAAGAATATTACAGAACTGAAACAATTGATGGTAATAAACTATTGCTTGTGTTTAACATGGAGTAGAAGAAGAAACACTTGAAACATGTCACAGCACTGAAACACTGGATGGTCATAAGCTATTGGGTATGTTTCAGCTCAAATGGATTAGAGAAATATTTGAAGCATGTCACACAACTGAAACACTGGATATTTATAAGTGACTGAATGTACTTGATATGGAGTGAATGAAGAAAGCACTTGAAGCATGTGACATCGTTGAAACATTGATTGAGAATACTGGCTATGTTTGAGCTGGGATGGACACAGAGGCTCCAGAAATCATTTCATAATACTGAACACTAACACTAGATAGAGAAAAAACTACTGGGTTTGTTTGACACAGGAATGGAGGAAGAAGCAGTTGACATTATGTCACAACAGTGAAACAAGATGGTAATCAATATTAAGTATATGGATGTCAGTGGGACCAATAA